>CATKWJ010000975.1:0-24914 GCA_949825065.1 Odontocerum albicorne
TATATATATACGAGTATGATAAAGTACAAGCATAGCTTCAAAACTCTATCTGTCACAGTTTTCAGATCCGCCACAAATTTAAATATTGTACTTAAATCATAAAGGCCATTTTAAAATTCGAACTTAATGCTTCTTCAATTATTCGATCACATTTGGTGCAACGAAGATATGGAAAAACTTATGGTCACTGACAATGTGGAGGGTTACAGGAGCAGAGGTAGAGTTATGGAACTGCCTTTGCCACAAACTCTGCGAACCACAGAATGAAGTTAGAACTGGGTAAGATTGTGTACAAACATACTCGTAGAGTAATGAAAGTGTGGGTCACGATTCTCAGCTTTGAAATCCCTACGCAGAAGACCTTAATAAATCACTTCTCTACAAGCTAACATGTACCGCATAAGCTCGTTTTGTCGTGTGAAAGTATCCAGGTCACTCGTCACACCAACTCACCACCGAAGCGTCAGTCCTCTAATGGGAAGTAAATCTTGGTATTTGATTGCATACTTTCTTCATATCTCCATAACCGTTAATTTATTTCAAATGTACTAGCTACCAAAACTGACTATGAAAAAAAATAGTTTTATTCTAGTATATTCCGTCTCGACTTATTTTTATCGAGAAAAATGTGGGCCCCCACAATAAGTATAAATTATAATTGAAAAACCAACAGAGATTAATATAAAAGTCATTCTCAAATAAAATATTTCACTTTTGTTATGTATTGTACGACCTGGTAAAATAATCACCCCATGGCAATTTGTCCTAACGGACCAAAAGTATTAAAAAATGTATGTGAACACAAAAACACAACGTGAACTTTTTTTGGATATAATCACAATTTGAATTTGATGCTCTACTAAAAAACACAAGCATTCTACTAACTAAACGACAAAGGTTTTGTTGAAAGCAAACTTTAAGTGCATGGACAAAGAACTGAAGAAAATATTCCAATTATAAAATGTTTACCAAAGTATACAGTAATTAAATGATATATATTAAGCACATTTATACTCGTATTAAGGAACTAAAATAAATTTTCCTTGACGCGACTGGAACGGTAGAAGGTCCGAGGCAATCATTCACCGAGAGATAAGGGCCAATGCAAGACAATGGGGTAACCAGTCAAACGACCTCGTAAAAACTTAGAAATATCTACTTTCCACAGACCTATGAGCGTTTCCGCATTTAACAATGGAAATATCCTGATTTTTATCGCATCAATGTAAGCATCCGCTTATTTTTATTCTACAGAATTAATGCCATCAAGTGATTACATTGTTTAATGAATGCAAAGATAAACCTCTTTATGCCCAGTTTATGTAAGAACATCTCTTTACGAAATTATTTTATTTAAAGAAATTTTACCTCCGACCTGAAAGTTTCCCTTTCTATTTACCTTCAATTTTGAGATTCGAAATAAATATTATCTCTTTTATGGTATTTTCTTTTCAACGTATACCACGTTTTTGTGGATCAAAGTGCCAACGATTCGAAAATGTTACAGCTTTAAGGGTATCTTGTTATCACCATCGCAATCTGTTCTCTCAACGTCGATTGCTCGAAACGTCTTTACTTTGAACCATACAACGCGTATAAATTCTGAATAACTCTACACCATAGATATTCATATTCTAAGAACCAATTATTAATCAGATTTCCAAATGGGTGTAGGGATACCTGGCAATCCACGCCCCAGGAATTATGCAGAAAACATAAATCGAGGAATTAATATTCGAAAAAATATACATGATCTTTGATCTGGGTCGATTCTTTGATTGTGAACATTATGATTCATCAACGTGTTGCTGCAGTGCCAACGATTTCTCGCTTTGTGTACAACGTCCTGAAAACTTCACAGTACTCGTATAGCTTCGCACTTTGCACTACGAAGCATTTTAATGGATGTTGCTCAGTTTTTTTGCTATGAATCTAAATCATGAAAAATGTATGAAATTCATAACAAAGTAATTAAACAACTTCATCAAAGGCCTGGTAAAGTGTTTCTCAATATCCACAAAATGATGAGTTGATACAAATGCATAATAATTATTACATATTTATGGTCCTAACTTTGTCTTTCCATTCGAACGACTTAAATTGTTTAAATTATTTTACAAAACCTACAAAAAATCGTCTTCAGCGTAATACAGAGAGATGCATGCCAGCTGCGAGCTCTTTAATAATTTGTTTGATCGTTATTCTAATTATCTGTAGAATGCGATGAAGCGTCTTCAGCACCACATCTCAAAGGCATCAATATCCTGGCTAACGCGCACATCTCAGTAAACACATGACGTTGTTGGTAAGACTCCCGTTTTCGGACTCGGGGGAAGCAGGTTCGTTTCCCGCTGGTAATATTTTTTTTGAGCTCCAGTCTGGATCCATAAATTGAGTTCCAGTCTGGTTTCACTTACGACATTTTTAACATCTTTCTTGTTGGTTGATTGAAGAGATTGCCACATGACAATACGTCTGCCAGGTTATATTGTATACAATGAATGAGTAAGACAAATAACAAACATGTTTTTTTATTGCAGCAATCAGTATAATTTGTTCATGGAATTAAAATATAACCTTTCAAACATATTACGTAAGAAATCCTTTAAAAGATATTAATTCAAATAATTTTAAAAATCAAATGAAAGTGTTATTTACATGTTCTTATTACACAATATTATTTTTGATAAGTGCCCTAGTTACTTCACAAAAATAATTATATGTCTAAAGGCGAACAACATTAGGGATTTCCGAGAGTTTTACAATTTACACTGGGTAACATCTATTGAATTTACTTGAAACACGTTCCAAATTTAAAAACGTGCACTTGCAAAACACTTGAATCTTGCCAACTGAATAATTATCACGCAAAGAATCACGATGTATTTTATTTCGCAAATATATTCTTCACAAATTTTGGATTGTTTTTTTTTATTTTTTTGTTCATTCCTTGATGAACATAGACAATTTTACAATATTCAAAATTTATGCATTTAAATTTATATCAACAAATTTTTAAAACATTTTTTTTTCTATTTCCAACCGTTTTTATTTCTGTGTTATAAAAGATCAAGAATACATGGGGAATAAATTCTTTTTTTTTTGTGCAATGACCTCTGTACAAAGAACTATTTGCGTTAAATAAAGCATTATTTTCAAGAGGAGTCTTTAATAATCGTTCAACTGTAATATTCTAAAATGTTCATTACGTTTGTAACTATAAACTTAAGATAAGAAACTTGCTTTTAATTTCAATTGTATTTAATAGTGATTCAATATTTAGATATATTTGTTCTACTGAAAATTTTACTTCAAAACGTATTATTTGTCGAAATCAGTTTAAACTTAAATTGTATTTAATTGTGATTTATATTTAGGTATGTTTTTGCTAATAAAGTGTAACATATTATTTGTCTTCCGTTATCCTTCATAAAAAATTGTTCGAAACCTATTATAAATATTATTGCATTTAATTTTGATTCAATATAAAAATACGTTACTGCTTATTTATTGTAGAGAATTACTGTCTTATACTATTCTTGATTAAAATGTGTTCGAAACCTATTTATTATAAATATTATTGCATTTAATTTTGATTCAATATAAAAATATGTTACTGCTTATTTATTGTAGAACATTATTAGTCTTCTTCCATTCTTGATTAAAATTTGTTCGAAACCTTTTATAGATATTATTGTATTTAATTTTGATTCAATATAAAAATATGTTACTGCTTATTTGTTGTAGAGAATTATTTGTTTTCAACTATTCTTGATTAAAATTTGTTCGAAACCTATTTTAACTATTATTATATGCTATTATGATTCAATATTAAGAAATTTTACTGCTTGTTTAGTGTGGCGAATTATTTATCTTCTGCTATTCTTGATTAAAAAAATTCCGTATCCTAGTTTAACTATCATTGTATAAAATTGTGATTCAATATACAGGTACGTCGTTACTACTTTTTAGTGAAGCGTGTTATTTTTTATCTGCTATTCTTGATTAAAGTTTGTCCAAAAGCTATTTTAACTAATATTGTATTTGTGCGATTCAATATTTATTGTAACGTATGTTATATCATCTTCAATTTTTCTAGATAAAGATTTGTCTGAAACCTGCTTTTGATTAATTGTATTTAATTTTTGGAACGAATGAATGAAAAAAGACAATAAACGTGGAAGACGTGGTAGAGGAAGATCAAGTCAAATGCGGTTGGATCAAATGGATAATATTGTAAAAAAAATATTATTCAGATAAATTATAAGAGTTGTATTAGGATGTGTATGGATGCGGAAAAGGTAAACTTTATGTGTCACGCTAAGAAAGTCTGATGATATCTCCATTCTACCTACCTCAACGGGGAGACTGCGTGAAGGTATGTGTGCAATTTTTATTCAATATTAGGATATATGTAGGAAACTTACTGTTTGTTTTTAGTTATTCTATTCAATATTATAAATTAAAGTTAGTTCAAAACCTGATTTTAATTAATATTGGTTTTATTTAATATTGAGATAAATTAATGCATACGTAATGTTATGTTTTGCTAATAAACAAAATATGTTTCTATTTTATAAGAATGTTTAAATTTTGAATTTCGTTGTAAATAGTACCATTTCAAAGGATCATGCAATGCGAAGATTTCTTAAAAGATGCAAAATTCAGTGTGTTCAAAATTCAACACACAACTGAATACCATTTTATTTCATATCAATCGCCGGAAATCAAACTCCAAACTTTGAGTAGAAGATAAGTTTTATACCTCTAGACCAGGCCTTCTTAAACTATGGGTCGCTACCCAAAATGGGGTCGCGTAGCAAAATTCTGGGGTCGCGAGAGATTTTAATGTCAAATATTTAAATTTTTAAATTAAAAAAATAAAGATTTTTGTATGTTTCTAAACGAATTCTAAAACTATATATTTTCATATGTATATGTATATTGTTACCTAATAAATAAATCATCAAAAAATATTTATTTATCTTTCTTTTATATTTATATGGGGTCGCCAGGAAACTCGCAATCATAAATGGGGTCGCCAGGAAACTCGCAATCATAAATGGGGTCGTGAATGAAAAAAGTTTTAGAAGCCCTGCTCTAGACTATAAAAATAAACTCCTTTTTGTCAATATTTTCTTGCATCAAAACGTAATACACGAATATGAATTGTGATTCGTTAAAACAACATGGATGGTAGTGAAACCATTTAGAAGATGCATGGTAAAGTGAGCGGATGAATAAAATCAACTTCTTTATTTATTTACATTTATTATGGAATCTCAAAAATGCCCGTTGAGAAGCTAACACTGAAGTTATTTTAATTTTGTTGAGTGTACCTATTCCAATGCGCTTCTACCAATGCTCGTTTAAAAAATCTGGCAATCTTATTAAAACCTTTTGTTTGATGAACCCAATTGACTTTACTTTATATCCCGGATAGAACACATAAATTATCGATATTTTATGGCTTCACAGAAACGCCATTTTTGTCGCTTAAGTGTAAAAACTGTACAATATGTCATACAAGAGCCAACGGATTACCGTTCTTTCCGAACTTTAATCACGCCTACTCGGATTATGTGTTCGAAAATGTCGTTTAATTTTTTTACGTGCAAAAAATTGGACGTAAATTGGGTGATAGACTATGTACATAGGGCAGCGATGGCTCAACTTTTCCGCCCACGTACAAACAGAATGATAAAAAACAGCAACTTTTCTGACAGATATATGTTTTGAGAATAAAAATAACTTTTCATTATTTATTAGAAAGTCATTTAAGGGGAACACACATACAATAACGCTATTTCTCTGTTGACATAGGTAGGAAGAATATAGTTTCACACTTTCCTATCACGCCATACTTCTTTCGTCGTTTCCACATTCACACAAAGTTCCTTTTTTTTTCTCTTACCCCTTAGGCTAAGGCCTCATTAAGTGCTTCGCTAGGTGCTACGTGACCAATAGACTAGGTGACTTCATGTTTAGCCACACCAGAGTGCTTCGCACAAATTCATTTGCCATTTGGGAGCGGTTGAGTCAACAAACGATGACACTCTCAAAACTAACTAATTTCATTACAACTTACCATCTTTATTTACTTCTTGTGCAACTTCATTCCAAAGTGATTTTATCACAGGTACATTTTTGTTTCATTTGCTCGATGGGTTTTACAAAGGCTCCCTTTTATACACAGTTGTTATTAAAACTTCCACCATCTTGTAAAATCACTTGGTGATACAATAAAATTAACCATCACGTCTGTTCGCTAATAGACTCACTACGTGACTAATCGTCATGTAGTGTGGCGCGAAGCGTGCAGTGTGGCCATTGCGATAGTATGCGGTGCGTTGGTTCGCTAGGATATGCCGCCTAGCTCACAGCGTAGCTCTAAGCACCAAGCGAGGCTCCTACCTGTGTGGCCGAGGCCTTAAGATTATTTCTATCAAAATGTTATTCTCTTAGTCCAATCATAGTTTTCACGTATGTCTTCTACCACGATTCCCACTCACACTTATATTGTAAATTTGTTTAATCAATTGATTGTCACCCATCCGTTCAAAATTACCAAACCACGTTGAAACGGTTAGAATATGCTTCATGGACGACCTCCGTGTCTTTTTTGATTTGACAATAAAGCACAATTTTATTTTATTCAACTGAGGCTCTCCTAAAACAAAATTCCATTTTGAACTCAAATTTAACTTGTCAGCATGTTTGCATCCCTTTAAGATGTCCTGTTTATAATAAGGTAGTTTTCTTGCTACCCGGAGTTGAGTTAGATTCTCATTGGTACACAATTAAAATATGGGGCCTGTCTAGTTTTTATTAAAAGCATGTTTATCTTAATTATTTCTAGTTGGTTAAAAATAGTTGGGATGTGACAATTAATCCATCAGTTTTCACTGTAGACAGCTTAAGTGTAATACAGAACATCATGCAATACAAGATGTAGTCTTAATAAACATTCACAATTTCTGAAATAATCAAAAATACATTCAAACAATTCCGTGACCACTGGTTAAGTATCAATGCAATGCGAACCCTTTTGGTGACTTACCCCAATATTATCTTTGATAATAAAACAGGAAACCAGAAGGCGTGGGCTCTTGTATAAGGGAAAAGGTAAAACAGAAACAAACCTAATAATGAACGCAAAGGTATTTGAGTTAGTAAAATTTAACTAACCAAGTCACATTTCTCAAATCACGTATTTTCGACATTGTGAAATAATTTTTAAATAAAATGTGATTTATGGCGCATAGAGTGACAAAAATGGCCAGTTATTAAATTACAGCTGAAAATTCCATCCAAGGATATGCGAAAACCATTACAAAATACTTGTTAATTCTTACACCTACTTACATCTATCCCACACGTCATGTATCTTACGAAGTAGGCAAATGGGATCGAGCGCCACATATTCCGGTACTTACAGACATTCATCGTTTCTACTACATCCATAGTCCATTCTGACTATACCGTGTCTACTTTGCCGTTGCTGTACGAGTATATTATCAATCGTCAAATGATTTGCCTTAGCCTGCCAACCTTTCTCATTAAGTTTTTCCGATCTTTGTTGGAGATCCGTGACATTCAATTGTCGTTAAGAGATTATCTTTGTTCAACGTTTATAGTTTGTCACCGTAGCTGTTGTTTTAGTTTTTTGCACAAAGTTTAAAAGTTGACGGTCTCACCCAATATTATATGCATACAATACAAGTACTCGTACATCATGAAAATTTCAGTTCTTTTTGTATTTCATCAAATAAATATTCAGTTCTTTTTGTATTTCATCAAATTGTGTTATATTTCACTTAATATTTTGAAATACTAATGACAATAAATGCATTTTTATTTGTTTTTTTAATGAGTACAAAACAAATGTTTAATTTAAAAAAAATTAACTAATGTAATATTGCAAGTACTTACCTTCCCATAGCCGACTTGTTTTACTTCAATTACATGTTTCAAAATTGAAGAGAAAATATTTACACAGTCACTTCAGCATATATGTTAAGTTTCGTTTTCCCTTCACGGTCACAGTATGTTTTGTCTCATTTTCGGCTTTACGGCATTATGCAAATTAAACAACAGATATTGTTCGGCAAATAGCATTTTTTGAATAGATGTCATTTGACATTTATCCCAATGTTTTTCTTTTACGTTTTTTTTAAAGATGAAACCTTGAGAAGAGTTTGCTCGTTCAACGCGCTGTATACATTTTCCTTGTATTATTATTTTTTAACAAAAATAGTTTTTTCGGTGCTTAATGTTTTTTATTATCGCAAAGGGAAAAATATAACACCTTGAAAAAGTACAATGTAAGGGCGACAGTGCTTGTAAGCAATTGGGAATGTCGAATGTGGTTTAAAAATTCGACATGGTGATATGAAACTGAAAAATGGTAACCGCTCTGGGGGGGGCTAATAACTGATGACCAAATCAAGGTTACGATCGAGAATTTACGCGTTCTACTTCTTTGTTCATCCAAATACATCAATTTCTTTTCCTTTCATACTTTTCAATTGCCATAAATTGGCCGTAGTTAATTTATTTTTAGATTTTTTTCTTCACCTTTTACTTACAATTCATTTACGAGTATCATACGCTGAAGTTCATTTTCATCCTCCGTTAACACTACCATGGCATCAGCATATAAAAGTCCAGTTTACATTTTTTTACCTCATATACTTTTATTCCCTTTATTTTTTTTTATAAATCATTATGAATTTAAAATAGACTTAGGTCAAAAAGTATATTATGTTTTTTTTGTGTTATGTGCCCAAGTTATGATGTTTTTTTTTCAATTTCGTTGTTTATTTTTGTGATATGTTTTATAATTAGTTTGGTTTTTGTTTTAATTTATATACCTTTTTTTTTTCATTTAATTATTAATAATATTTGATTTTTGGTTAAGTCTAAAGTGATTAAAAATTAGTGAAACGAATAAAAAAGCACTGTTAAAATTTGCAATTAGTCATACTTAGAAAGATAACATTTACAAGAATACCAATTAAGGATTGCATATAATCAAGTTGTACATTTGGGAAACTTAATAGTTGCTTCTTGGAAACTAGAATTATTAAATTCTAGTATTTTGGCGGAGCACTCAGTTTGAGTTCTGACATGGATATTATGCATCGCAAATACAGTGACTCCCTGGTGTTTCAGTCTTGTGTATGTTATTTATACCCTTACAGTATTATGAATTATGTAAAATGTTAATGTCTAGTTTGAGTTCAAAGTTGAGTTTTGCATCATATGTTGGTTTATAATGAAATCATACGTCATACAATTTTATGAAGAAAAAAAACTACGCTACTCGTAGTATACTACAATATATTATTATGAAACGTGTTTGAATGATGTTAACATTATTTTTCTTTCCAAAAATGAAAAGTATTAACGTGACTAAACAGTCCATAAATCAAGCTCTCACACGATTTAATTCATATTTGGATGTTTATATACAAAAATAACCCAGCCCACAAAACACATTCTTTGGTGTTATTTGAAGTATCGAATAAATATGTTTAATCCTGTGAAAAAAGGAAGCCATAATAATGTGTATTTCAAAATATTATTTCATATTCAATCAATCGAAAAAATCATCCCAAAGAACCCCATGTAAAGCGATACCGCGTTTTCATGAATATCTCAAAATAAGGAATATGTGGATTGGTTTAGTTTTACATTTAAACGGTCATAAAATATAAATTGCTTTTAAACTGAAAAAATATATTTCATTGCTAACAAAAAACAGTACTAGGAAATTAAAATATAAATTAAACTCTATAAATTTTATATTTAACCAATATATAATAAAATTTATTGAGTGAATCTGATCAAAATTGGACAGCTAAAAAGTTGAACATGTTTTGAATAATTTTTGAAGCTAATAAATGAATTACGAAGCTGTGAAACGTTAATGTATTATTAAAACCAGTGGTTCTTAAAACGTGGATAGTAACCAGTGTGGATTGCAGGGGATCTCATAAAAATTGACGAATAGAAAACAAATCTAAATATATCTAATAATTTCATAATTTCATACAAAGTGTAGATTTTATTGAATTCGGTTTTTTTTTTCAGCATTCCAAATAGTGTAATACTCGTAACAGTGTTGGATAAAACAAATTTGAAAGTGTAATAATTAGTTGTATACAACTTTTTAAACATCTCTCATTGTAATGAAACACAAATATTTATTTTTTTAAATATCAGTTTAAGCTTAAGATTTCAACTTATGGGGGTAATGAATTAAGATTCCCTAATTTAATATATAGCTTTTATTTAAAACCTCGATAGCTGTTTTCATAGTACATACTGTATTTTCCCGCTGTTGTCTTGGCACTTCTATGGTGTTTGTGTTCACGGGTTTTCAATAAATTTCAACAAAGCGTGAAATGTAGGTTCAACAGAGTTTAAAACTTTTAAGAAAGTCCAAATATCCTGCAATTAAAATGTACTATTAACATCAAGAGTTTAGTAAAACTTGTGTTTTTTTTAATGTAAACTAAAGAAAAAGAAGTTGAATATTATGTTTCTTATTCGTTATTTAATTCATAGCAATATTCGTTAAGTAATTACTTGTAGTGTTTTTTATTTATTTATTTATTGTTAAATGAATGTAAGTTAATGATGATAAAATCCCACAAAGCAGATGTGATTCATGAAATTCCTCAATAATTATTGTAGTTCTCCACATCAGACCATGTAAAATATAATACGATGAAGTCATTCACTGAGGGTAGAGCGGAGCTTCATTAGATCACAACTACTTCATTGGATGCTCGACTCTTCTTCATTTAAGTTTAGTGGTACAAACGAAATATTGTATTTATTGCTTACCTTTAAATGAGAATGGTAACTTGACCCGCAGTTACGCGAAACGATACGTATTAACAGGGAATCTCTAAAAACCTGCGTGTACCTCAAAGATAGAATTTCGTGAAAATTTTCCAATTTAAAGATATCGCTACTCAATCGACTACCGGTAATTATGGATATAAAATAACTTTCACCACTCCGCTTACATCTTGCTAATCAATCTGGAAGAGTATAGAACAATCCGATAACAGACCGATCGCCGATAAATGGTGTTCCCGTTGGACGCAGTGTAACATAAAAACAGGCAACTTGAGGACAATCCGACGGCGAAGTTGATTGGTTTTACCTCTGTATAAATGTTGAAGTTGGTTCAAACGCCACATTTATGTTTCTGTGTGGTGATTCATATCCTGGATTATATCGTAAAGAGCTGCACAAATTAACACCACGTGTTATAACCTGGCTAGAGAAAACACATAGCATATGAGTACTGCACATAGAAGAAGAAATAAGTCAAATTCATCTAACTGGACATAGGACGACATTATACAAAAGGCTCATCTTCAAAAGAAATCCAAGGAGTAAAATAATAAGCTACTTCATTCATAATATTGTGTTTTTTTATTTCCTATACTCTCCTGAATCAAATTTCAAGCATTTGGATAGGACATAACTGAAAACATATGATACTCAATAGACTTTTTATCTCTAAAAATATTGATCAATACGCGAGATAAACTTAAAATAAAAAGTAAACGTTATCAGCTAAAAAATCACAAAGTGGTGAATATTAAATGGCTATTGTTTCCCAAAACTCACTAAAGGTAATCATGTCTAGTAAAACTTCTTCTTAAATATAAATTCACAAAAATAAGGCAGGTATTTGGTATGTTTTATTGAATACCCGATCAAGGGACAATTTATGTAAATTAGATAAAACATTTTACCCCAATAAACAGATTCCTGGAATTTCAGTGTGGATTTCACTTTCAAAATCATTTTAACTTTTTTCCGAAACATAAAAAATTATTTTTTATCTGCATATACGTCAATTATTTTCGAAATTTAAGATTTTTTATAGTGTTATTCCGTAAGATTAGTTAAGCCAAAAGCGTGTTATAAATATATGATAGGCAACTACGTCACAAAGGCTTTACGAAGGTAGCGAATAATATATTCTATTACGATTCATAAATTGCATACAGTTTTTCAAATTACACGTACATTTTGTAGAAAATGTGTTATTAATTTCATTCATGTTTGATACTGAACTCAAAATAACATCTAACATTTTTTACCAATAGAATTGAAACTGTACATAATACAAATCGTTTGAAATGTAACATTATTGTCAAGCAGACATAATTGTCACTATAATTAGTAAATTGCTAAGTCAATATAATAATCAACAAAGGTTAACAAAAACAAATAAATATTGGAAAAAAAAATTCAACACAAAATTTTGTAAAATATCGCAAAAAAAAATTTGTATTTCTAATTTAAGAGAGAATATAAATTTTACCTTGGACGCAAATATGCAGAATCTATATGCATAAAAAAATCAAGATTTTAACGGATTTTCAGATAGATATAAATTTATTATTTATAGCAACCTAACCGCAATTATTTAAAGCTACTTTACCGCAAATTAAAAAAAAATATAAATATATTTCGCAAATATTGTTTTTATTTTTTCGTAAAGGTTTAAAATCTAGCATTTTATAATAAACGGTAACTGTTTTTTTTTGCTTTTACTAAATAAATAAATATAAAAATAAAAGAAAGGATGGCGAAAAATTGGGCAGTCCTCCCCTAACTTGTGGAACAGTAAATTATAATGAAGATTGATACAAATGGAGATATTCTCAACAATTTGGTATTTCGCGTCCCATTAATATATTTTTTTAATTGAAGTTCAAATAGTATTGAAAATATGAATACTACTCGTATTTTACTTGAATGAATACTTTTCAGATTGGGGTTATAAATATGTTTTTTAAATTAATAAAAAGAAATGAGAATGTTGATTTTTTATAAAATATTCTCGTATACGAGTACCCACCACAGATTAAAGAATAAGACGAGGTACTTGCAAATTTTTCAGAGTAATGCTATGCTACAAACAGAAATGGAAGTTGTGTATGTATATTTTATGAAAAAGTGGATAAGCAGCAAAAAATTAAGATTTTTCATAAAAACCAGATTACGCTTTTAACGTTTCTGACAAACGATTCTCCGACAAAGGACAAAAACATGTCATTGCTTCCCTCTGCTCAGGAAGGAGTTTAATGAAAACCGTTATTATTTTTTTGTATTCCATACCAGAATTAATACCTTTTTTTTCTTCAAAAATGAACAATTTTTCAAGTTATTGTTGAATAATGTATTATTTAATAAACTTATTTTTTTCAAATAATAGTCACGAGTGAAGTCACGGATATTCTTATATAAAATAATATGCAGAAAAAACCGTTTTAATCGAAATTGGGGAAATTGAAAATATGGCTAGTATGTAATATATTTTTACATAAAAATTCTACATTTTTACTCGTTTTTTTTACATTAATCATTTTGAGTTTTTATCACAGGTCAATGTACAATGTCATTGCAACAAACGAAATATTGATTGAATTAAATTAAATATAATCAACCTTATTTTTTTCATTCTGCGACGTATTTTTTAATATACTAAAAAAATGTATTTTGCAATATTAATTAATTAAGAAACCAGCTAATTTCAAAGGATACACGTTACTTACTTCTAATGGGCTAAATAGGTATTTTTTGTATCATACCGGTATTTACTATATTTGAAGGCTTACAAAATGGTGGTGAGGTAAAAGGCATGTGCGGAATAGAAAACTATAAAAGAATTACACACGAGAAGAGTAGATTTTGGAAATTCTATTAGATGTATAACATATTTGTCATTAAATTAATATTTGATTTTTTTTTTTATTTCTTGTATTTCAAATGTGTTCGACTATAATCTTTTGAAAACTATGTGTAATATCTGCAAATGTTTGAATTGTCATATCGTCTTATGGTCAATTAAACGGTTTTATAAATTAAATGATACTATTGGTCGAAATAATCTTATTAATCAAATGGTTTGGTATTCCAAGACATCTTTATCAAATTTTATTTTAAAAAACCAAATTTAAAAATAAATTTAATATCAAAACCAAATCAATATTTTCGTATGTTTAATATAACGATTTCTTTTTCTAATCGGGGTTCAGCAAACATTATGAGTATTGTGAGAATACAAGCACAAAAACAAACTAAAATTAAATTTACTGTTGATAAAAAATATCAACTTCTTGTTCAAATATTCATTACAATTGTTAAATTAATATGTACGAGTATTATATTTATTTGGTATTAGTTCGACGAATATTTAAGCTAATTTAATGGTGACATTTCATTTGTCAAGTGATTAACAATAATGCGAAACAAATTACAATGAAGCATTGAAAGATCTCTTGGGATTTCATTAGTAACGATGTATTTATGTCATAGTTAAACCACGACCGCTCTGCGTGATACCGCGAACAGGCGTCGCGCGTCGGCGTCGTTTTAGGACGGCGCTCTAATAACTTAATAGTCATGTGTCGCTAGCACAAAGTGCTCACTCATTCGTTAAAGCTGATCTGCAACCAGTGTACATAATAAGGAGCAATAAGAAGCATTTATTGGCAGATATATATTTACCTTAATTAAAAAGTCAGTATTAAACAACTTGAAAATATTTTATGAGAAATACTCGTATATACACATTTTTGAACTCTATCTTGCTTGTTAAGACCTTAAATAAGAAAAATTGCAATTATTCTTGAAAAAGTTTAGAAGTTTCACAATTTTGTATAGCTTTTATAACATCATTTAAAAATATCGAAGTGGTTGCCTTATTGAGTTAACCTTAATAATGTCTGACGTTTCGAGTCAGTTGTAGCCTTCATCCTCATTCATAAAAAAAAACATTATCGACATCACCGTGAGAATGGAGACTGCCTTCGAAATATCGATCATAATTTAAGCCAACTGAATATAACTACAACTCTGAAAAGTATTTCAAACTAATGAAAAGCAGTCGTGAAAATGTTCGAACGTAACTTCATGCTTCACTCCAAGTTAATCAATCCATTCATATCAAGAGAAATCTTTTAAAATATCTACAAATTTTAATTGTTGCCTAATTTAGAATGCGTTATATTTTATGATTGAAAAATTATTACAGTTTTTTAATATCAAAAGTAACATATGTTATGATTGACATTTAAATAGCGTATTTACTTTTCCGTTTATGTGGATTGATAACTTTACTTAAAACAAAATATCCGTGGATGGTATTGACTAAGTTTTTCTTAATATAAAATAACGTTAGGATATACATGGTGGATTTTATAATCTTCTCGTATAAAGAATTTTTGAAAAAAATTTCAACGAAATACACATCATTCATTAAATAAAATATACAGGAGTTAATGAAGGTATATATTTAAAAAACAGAGATAATTACTGAAATTTCACATTTGTAAAACCTGCAGGAGTTTTATCGATGGTGCGATGTCTAGTGATGATGGAAATATTACTATTTATAAATGTAAACAAAGACATTGTGAGTTTCTAAAAAAAAACACTTGTTCAATTTGACGAAAAAGAGAAAATTGGAAAATAAAATATTCAATATAGTACATTTCTTAATAGCAAAGACATATTTTCATTTTTATTTGTAATCAAAATTAAAAAAACCTTTAATTCTTACCTTCTTTTTAACTAATATAAAATATTGTCACGAAAACATAAAATTGCTTAAAAATAAAAGAATAAACAATATTTTCTTCTTTTTAATTCCAATATAATTTTTACCATATCACAATCCTCCGTATTCACCAGTTATAAGGGCAGAATAGTAATTGTCTCATAAGTGATGCCCTCATTAATGATGATTATTTTTTAATCTGCCGGTTTCATAAAGTGCATTCAGTCGTGCCTACCTCATCACAGAAAAAAAATGAAAGACATAATTTGTAACCTCCAAAAGTTGCTTTAATACAAAAAAGATTATAAATTTGATTTTTAAAACGTTGCTTGTTCCCTGTATATAAGTATAACTTGTATTCCTTCATATGAATTTCTTGATGGTAACAATAAATGAATATTTCCTGAAAAATAAAACACAACGAATTAACTTACACAAAAAATTCCCAAATTGAACAAATATTTTCTACAAACAAAACACACAATGCAGGATGAGAAAGAAAATAACTTACGTGAAAGGCTCCCTTGATGATAGGACCAGCTTGCCCCACGTAGAGGGTGGAAGCAGAGTCGAACACCAGCTCCAGAGGGTCTCGCTTCACGGCCACTGTGTCGAACTCGTTGCAGTTGAAATACAGCGTCACATTCTCTGTGGTCACCTAAAACGATATTGGTTTGTGAAAATTCGAACGTGAACACTCCGTGAATCGAATCTTCAAAGAGTCACCGGAGTTGTGGTTTTGGCAAACAAGAATGCTGAACTGGTCGACTCAGCGTTAACAAAGATGAGAATCGAAAACACAAAACGTTTTTGGTATACACGTACAACGTAATTCAACTAAGATTCTTTAACATATTTTAAATTATTTATCAAAATACAATACGAGTGACTTCGGAAAATTTTGAATCTAGGAATCATGTTCTCATCAAAACTCTTAATAAGTATTCTGAAAACAAAATTGTAGACATCCATCATGAAAAGAGAAGAAAAGCAAGGATTTCATAAAAATCGATCAGCTTTCTCTTCTTCGTTCGTATGGTACCCTTCAACAAATACAAATTGGTGATTCGGACTATCTACGAAGATCGTCTACCACTGATGTTATATTTACTCTTAGACAAGTTAAGGAAAGGTCATTGAATTTAATAAAACCGTTCAAGTCTACCTTGTAGATCTTACAAACACATTCGACCGGTCAGATTTAAGGATATTGTTAATATTTTAATAGAAAAAAGAACATTTCTTAATAAAATAAGTGCAGTAATTGATAATAATAAACACTTCGAGCAACACTTATGTAAAATAAAAATAAAACCCTCAAAAGACATTGTTACTGCCACAGGAGTATGACAGACATATAGTTTGACTCCATTCCTTTTCAGTTTCCATCTTTCATCATAAAAATATAATATGAGAATCAACAGTTAGATCAACATTTACAAACCGTGTGTGTGTAAGGTCAATCATAGCGAATGGATTCAAATATAAGGCAGATAAAATAAAAACCAAAACTATTCTCAGAACTAATGGAATGAAAGTCCTTAGACCTATTACAGACAAAACATTTTGAAAACGAGTTAGAAACCCCCATATTAGAGAAATATGTGAAAAAAGGACATTTTGAGATAAGGTAGAAACCATACAATACACTGTCGAAGCTACGTGGAAAGGATGGATAAAATTAAGTTTGCCTTTGTGGCAATACTTGGAATATCTGCTGGTAGACGTCCTTTAGGAAGTCCTCCAAAAAGATGGAAAAATAGCTGAGAGTCAATATCTTCAGAGAGGCAGTCCTGATAAATACTCGTACAGTCCATTTGTCTAACTTAAGAACATAAGAAGAAGGAAGGGCGTTCACATCGGATGGCATCAAAAAGGCCATCCGATGCACAATAATCCTCCATTGAAATTTATTTTTAACCGATTGTTATTAAATGAAGTTTAAAAATAAAAGAATTATTAAATATAAGCCATAAGTTACAATTTTTCGATATTATTTTAAATCGAAAAGCTACTAAACGAGAGGCACACGTTTTTTTTTTCAGTAAAATGCAACTATGTTAGCTTTAAATAAGTTGCAACTGTACAAAACATTTCATACAAATTAATTATTTTTACAAGCTTCCATTTGTGATTTTAACATTTAAAGCCCATAAACACAGGCAACCATAAATGTATTCACTCCCCATAAAATAACATGATTGATGTGCAAAGAGTTCCATTGTGAATAAATCTTGTAATTAAGGTTTATACGAAGTTACGCACTACGAGGCGAGTACCTGCTTAATAAATTAACGTACCCCCTGAAATTTTTACATTTTAGACCATAAATCACAGTGAACCACATTTTTCGTAACGGAACTTTGTGTAAGCAAATAAAGTAACCCTCGGATTGTAAAACATTAAAAAAATTCTCGTACTTTTAAAAATTCTATCTGAAATAACAAAAAACTCATAAAAAGTGATAAATAAAAACAAAACATACCATCCCCGAAAATACAAAACCTATTTTTTTTAACCCACCCACGTTACATCTAGAATTAAGATAGTTTAATAGAAGGTGAACTGTAGAGCACAAGTATGAGTACATTATGATCCAAAAATTCTTCAATCAATTTAATATTATGTATTATTGAAACACTGACTTATTTTTGTTACTTATTAGATATTTTTTTTTGCCTTCGGTCCCAGTAATTGAGCATTCGTGTTAAGCATAGTAAACGAGCCATCGAGTTTAGAGCCACTGGAGTAAACACGGAACTCGCAGTCTGTCCGTTGGTAACACTACCGCACGTGAAGAGACAAAAACAATCGAAAACGCTCTCGGCCTGTGTAAACAGTTTACTTGAACTCTTTAAACAGACGGGATTTTTTATTTATTTTTTGGAATGTTTTAAAAATCAATTTTAAAACCCTCAAAGAGTCAACGAAAATAATCTAACAAATTACACCTCGGTGATAGTCAATAAACTTTTTAATATTTGCACGACAGTCTTGTAACAATATACGCACGCCCTAGACAAATGTGAGTGTTGTAATATTAACAACATATAAGATCTAAGTAATGACAGGTACATAAATAAACATCTTGGAGGCGCAAGGTCGATCAGCTTATCTACATTAAAAACTTGTACCTCAATTACCAAAAGTCTACGAAAAACCTTTGAAAACCTGATCCCTATACAAAAAACACTACAAGCAGTCGATCAGTTGATGGAAGATAAATTAAAGTCTCCGCGCACGCAATATTAATAAAACTGTAATAGTTCATGTTAATATAATTTTACTATTTGTAATTTATTTTATCAAACACTGTTTATTCCACTTTTTATAACGGTTTCAAGGTTTGTTTTCCCCTCATCATCAGAGGAGCACAAACAAGACTGAATACTGTTCGAACTGGTGCCGAGATACACGCTTCTAACGGTAAACATTCGGGTTGGGGACGGGGAGTTGAGAGAGGTATGGGACAACCTCGGCGAGCAGCGGAGAGATTCTTGGGATGTATGTATTTGCCAGATGTTCACCTCGATGCACTGACTTAGAAATTTCTAGGGCCTCTAATATGTCCAATTTATTTCCGTTACTACTGATATGTAAGAATTTGGCATCATCGATAGCAAATGTATGGTTTTCACGGTGACAGTGATTAGCCATTTCAGAATAAATTAAAGGATTTGTTAAGGCGGATTTGTGTTCACGAAATATCTTTTTAAATGATCTTCCTGTCTTTCCTACATATAAATTATCACAGTTAGCACATAAAAGTTTATACACACCACTGTTGCTAAGTATTCCATTTTTGCCTTTCCCGTTAAATAAGAGTTTCCGGAGATTAAAATTAGTTTAAAAAGCTGGCTTTATGTGACTTGAATTTTTTTGGTTATTTAGTATATGTTTGTTTATAAATAGGACTTTGCTCCATTTATAAGTATGCTTATAGGTGTCGTTAAATATATGTCTCATGCCTCCCTCAACCCCCAGTTCCCAACCCGAATGTTTACCGTTAGAAGCGTGTATCTCGGTACCAGTTTGAACAGAATTCAGTCTTGTTTGTGCTCCCCTGATGATGAGGTGAAAGCCTTGAAACCGGTAGGGTTATACCGTTACAAAAAGTGGAATAAACAGTGTTTGATAAAACAAGTTACAATGTCATTAAAACTCCCCAATGTTAATGCCTTAATTATAAATAATATATAATTTTAATAGTTAAATACTCCTTTTTTTAGTTTTAAAAGAAAATGCATTTGTAAGACATATAAAAATGTAAAGAAATATACGCCAAACGATAGTCGCAGATGCTGTCTTCCTTTTCTTATAATTTTTACATTTGTTCAAAGACTTTGGGTTGGACAATGTAGAAAATGGTGCTTAAATATGTTTATATTTTTACCACTTACAAGACATAAAATCCACAGAAAAAAAATATAAAGATGATTATCACCTCGAGGAAAAAACAAAACTGGCAATATGTATTTTTTCTATTTCAAATTCAAACATAATCATTTAACATTTTTTTAGCCGTGGTCTTTTTCGATCAAATGTTGATAATATTTCTCTGTATTTAAAATAATCGTTTATTTATATTTAATCAAACGTTTTATGTCAAGTCGCCCGCGCCGTACTGATCTTTAAACTAAAAGATTTACGCGCACCATTTCTCAACCCGTCCTCTAGTCCAGTGTTCCCCAACCGGTGGTCCGCGGCCCGGTGCCGGGCCGCAGAGACTTTCCGTCGGGCCGCAAACAGTATGCCAAATTTCAAGAAATTCGCCATGCAAAAATATTAAATATAGGATTTTCATCCATGTCCTCAATAAAATCGAAACAAAGGAATAGACTGGACGGCAGCACTTCGTTTGTCAGATACAGCACTGCAGCCAAGAATATCCAATATATTAGCAAAGATGCAACAACAGCAGTTTGTTGCAAAAACTCCATGGTTTTTGTTAAATTTTAATTGTATCAGACAACGTTACAATTAAAATTGTGTAACTGTTATATGTATATTTGTCAATTATATTTACATATGTCCATCTGTCACGATATAAGATTAAAAAAATGTTAAATAAAAAAAATATTTTTTTTTCAGTATTAGTGGTCCGCGAAAAAAATTCCTTTTTTTACCGGTCCACAGGTCTAAAAAGGTTGGGGAACACTGCTCTAGTCCATGTTATCATCACTCAATGTGTATATTTATTGAACATTTGTGCTAATCTTACATTTTGATCACGCCTTGTTTACTATTGAGTGACGTATACCTGTGAATCCAATTTTTACCCTTTTCCACTGAGGTACAAAAACATGATTTCATTGAGGGGATAATTGAATTAAATATGTATGTTTTAATACTCCATAGCGGTTGTTGTTGCTCAGCGACTCAAATAAGAAAAAAAATATCATGATTTAATATTTACAACCCTAAATTCAAAATATTTTATAAATAAAATATTTCGTTATTAAAATATTTAATAAAGTAAATATTTTATAAACAAAATATTCCCTTTATTAAAATAAACTGAAGCTTTAATAAACTTAGTTCAAGTTTTTAAAATATACAAAATGTCACCACTTTACCTTTAAAGCAATCCTGGTCCATTTTTTTACAAAAGATGGAACACCGAAGCTGGCTATTTTCTCAGATCTGATGAAAGAGTTGACATCAGTGTACAGAAGAGATATATTTGTGAGTCCGGGTCCTGATGGAACTAGTTGAACTCCAAGTTGAACCACTTCTTCCAAAGGGTTAACCACGCTGAACAGGAATCCTCCTTCTTTAGATAACGGCTTGACAGTTGTTGTGATTGAAAATTCCGGATAAAGCTTTTCTGGCATGAACAGTCTGTAGGGACACTTGATATCAGATCCAGGCTTCAAACCATATGCTGGAAATCCATCGAGTCCTTCGTCGAAGTATTGAAATTTTTGATTATTAAAGGGTACGTTTATTGCATGGGTGAGGTCACGTTCTTGGTTATCTGAAACAATTAAAAATAACAATTGGTTATTCTGAATTTTATGTAACAAAAGATTAAGTTCCAGCCTACCAATTAGTTTGTTTAAGTTATGATTTGAATATAGTTTTGTGTTCGATTAAATATGGTGCACTGCTTGCAAACTTTTCAGATATTTTTTTAATATTCGTGTTTTGAGCATATGTTGTTTGGTTCAATTAAATAAAATGAATGAAACTATGTTATGTTTTAAAGAAAACTTAAGAAAGGTAAACACATATTTTGAATTTTGATACTTCAAACATTGTTTCAGTAAAATAGTGTTTAAATACATTCTTAAATAAACAAATTTCAAAAACAAATATTTGATGAAACTACTAAAAAATATCAAAATGGTTCAGAGTTCTACAAATTAATTTTATAGTTGATACCAAACAAATTAAATAAAAGAGGCTATTGTAAATGTTAAAATATCAATGTTTCAAACATATTAGTTTTGAGAAATGTTCATGAGAAATCTGCATATGAGATTGTCTATTTCCTAACAAAATATTAAGATTTTAATTCCGAGTACAAAACATTGTTTCAATAGTTTTCTGGAAATTCAGTGAATGTGTTTTCCGTCATAGAAAATAAAAAGCGAGATGCAATGCAAACAATTTTTTTCCTTAATAAAAAAAATAATTCTTTGAATGATAACGTTTCCACTACAGAGCTAATTGCCACTTAATAGAAACTTATGATATGCAATAAAAGTACTTGAAAACTATTTGGAAACATACAGAACAAGACTTACAAAGTGAGTGTAATATTTATGATTAATTGGCATAAACACACACTCGTAACAATTTTCCGAATAATAAGCACATGAAGTTTTTTCCATGAAATTATTTATTGTACAATCAAACTTTTTATCAGGGTATTTCATTTATATTGCACTAAAAACTATTCAGAACTTACTTAAAATATTATTTGAAAAGAAACTTTAATATTCTAAGAAATAAAATATTCTTCTTTTCTATTGAAACAACCAACCTTGGATAAAATACGTTTTATTCAGAATAAAACTGAAAACGAAAAAAATTGCTTAAAAATTCTTTTCATTTAAAATAAAACCAAGGAAGGGTACTATTGTTCAAGTGAAGAATGTATGACGAGTGTTTTTTCTACTAAAGTTAACAAAACCCAAGTTATTACAGTACTAGCAGGAGCTCAAAGTAAAGTATAAAGCATTTTTGCAAAGGAAATAAAGGAAGAATCTTTATATAAAAAAATATATAAACGAAACTTTTAAAAGGAGGAAAGAATTTTTTGATAACTTGATACGGAAAGAGGGATTTCAAAAAATATAAAATTTAAGCGTAAATTAAGTTTGTAGTAAAAAATGACAACGATCTTATCTCTCAAGTCCGGAAAGAAGCCTTTGACAAATTGCCAAAAGTTTGAAGTTAAAGTCGGCAAGAACTGCGGGATTTACAGCCTGACTCACAATTTATGAGAAACGGAACATAATCTTTGACACACGAGTGAGCGCCTAACATTTCACTCAGCGAATTCCAGCCTAAACGCTAAGTGTTCAAGAAAATAAGGAGCAATCTGATATTCCGCAACAAACTTTCTCAAGTATCGTGATTTCTTTTCTAAAATTAGTTTGAAGACCCTTTGCGTCGATTATTACAGCTACTTTAAAAATAAGTCTTTGGTTGATCTTAAAATTATAACAATCTGAAATATTTAAAGAAGTGTTACTCTTATAGTAAATATAAATTTAAGAATTTTGTAAGAAATTATATTGTTTTACAATTTCGTTGTAAATAGCGAACATGGTTGGCTTATTCCAATGTGGCAATCACTTCCAATAAACCAGAAAAATATTAGAGGCATAAAGGGAAAATCAGGCTGGCATCATTTTTAAAACAATTTGGGTTTTAACGTAACCACCGGATTGGGTGACAGGCGTCATTTGCCCTTGAGAAGTATCTGCTCTCTACACGGCACTATACATATTGTCCTTTGAATTATAATATTATCAACTAGACCACGGTGCCCGTATATATCTTTATAAATGAAAAAATACTTTTATAATCTATTCAATAAAGTAATTTAATATTAATTATTTACGAGTATGATTTTTAGCACAAAATAAATTCTTC
Organism: Odontocerum albicorne; assembly: GCA_949825065.1. Lineage (NCBI taxonomy): Eukaryota > Metazoa > Arthropoda > Insecta > Trichoptera > Odontoceridae > Odontocerum > Odontocerum albicorne. The sequence continues at coordinate 23,705 of CATKWJ010000975.1, forward strand.
TGCTACAAATTAAATTAATTTCGTGTTAAAAACCAAATTCTTATATAAATAAAATCTACGAATTTATACAGCTCTCTTCCATAACACGGTCACCTCAAGCCACTCCAAGAATTTATGTTATACAGCTAATTGGCACCAATACAAAAATACATTCATAATACTATAAATGCCTCTTAGTAAAACCGTTCCCAGAACCACCAGAAATCAAACCCAGACAACTTGTTGCTAAGCAATTATACTAACCACTTTGATGTAGTCCAGAAACGTATACTCAAACAACGCGTTTCATTTGATATGGTAAAATGAAAATTTTATTGGTTTGTAAATTTCTGTGTTTTTCAGAATTTTTAATATTCAATATATTTATTTATAAGAAATTAAAACTTTTGCTCACTATACAAGATCTCAATTGTGACTGTGATCTAAATAATGAACTGCTGTCTTTTGTGTGAAAGATTTTATTTACCAAATACTATATATATTTTTTTATCTTTCAGAATGAATATTAAATTTCTTCTTTCTAGCACTTCGTAACTATAGATAGGTTTGCATACTTGTAAAGTAATAGTTATGAATCGTCTAAATATCGATTTGATCACAGCATTTTATTTTTTAATTATCAATTGTTGATTTTAATCCGCGAATAGATAGTGTTATGTTATATGAAAAAAAAAGCGTTTTACAATTTCAAACTAAAACAAATATATATATATATATATATATATATATATATATATATATATATATATATATATATATATATATATATATATATATATATATATATATATATATATATATATATATATATATATATATATATATATATATATATATATATATATATATATATATATATATATATATATATATATATATATATATATATATATATATATATATATATATATATATATATATATATATATATATATATATATATATATATAATATATATATATATATATAATATATATATATATATATATATATATATATATATATATATATATATATATATATATATATATATATATATATATATATATATATATATATATATATATATATATATATATATATATATATATATATATATATATATATATATATATTATATATATATATATATATATATATATATATATATATATATATATATATATATATATATATATATATATATATATATATATATATATATATATAT
>CATKWJ010000976.1:0-37651 GCA_949825065.1 Odontocerum albicorne
ATATATATATATATATATATATATATATATATATATATATATATATATATATATATATATATATATATATATATATATATATTATATATATATATATATATAATATAATATTTTTTAAGTCGCTGTTTGAAGAATACTACCAACGAGAAAATCGAGGAAAAGATATTTGAAAAAAATATATTATTTTTAATATTTGTAGCTAAAGACTGCTGAGTTTTGAAATCGTAAAAAAAAATGTATAAAAGTAGAATTGAAATATTAAAAAAATATTTATTTATTTATTATTACTTACTAGCTGTACCCAGCCACGCGTTGCTGTGGCTCAGTCTGGTTAAATGGAAAAGAAAGAAAAGAGAAAGCACACGTTTCAATTGTGTTTAATTTCACAATGCGTATACAATATTTTTGATGTATTGTATACAATATTTTTGATGTCTTGTATACAATCTGGGTATACAATATTTTTGATGTCTTTCAGGCACTCTCAGTCTGTCGCGTTTATCACCGTGCTTGCAAATGATCGCGTCACTCCAAGAGGTCAATTCACGATATGATTTGAATTCAAATCAAAGATCGATTGCACTGAAAAAGAAGAAAAATAGTTATAACAAAAACATATAAAATTGCGAAACATTAAAAAACGAACTCAATAATATTGTTAAGTTCGGATACATCTTTGTTCTTGCCGCCAACAATAGCTCACTTAGCTAATCGTGATTCTTATAATTGATTTGAATATAGGGAAATACTTTTTCAAACAATTCCTCTTTTAACGTCACTAAATTGCAGAAGTTCTATTACCGTCATTTACAACTGCATCTCGCAAATCAACGTATACTTCAGAGCGAAGCTTGGTCTTATTCAAACGGATGAATATCAAATTTTATCAACTTTAATATAGGCCTCGATTGTAATAAATAGCAAGTTATTTAGGTAAATACATCACATAAAACTAATAATAAATCTTGTTACAAATTAGCAAAAATGGGCAGTTCGTTAAAAATCTAATGTGACATTTGTTAAAAGTTAGTTGCATGAAACTTTTAATAATTCAAACATACACAGATATATACCATTAATTCAAATGAAAATCAATAATAACAAAAATAACAAAAACCGGTTTAAAAAACCCGAATTGAAAGATATTTAATATTCGGAATTAAAATAAATTGAAATCTATATTACGTGTGTTGCCGTTACATTCAACAGGGGGCGCTCTTATTATATTGTCTGTTTTATATACAACTATTTATTAAATTTCACAATACTTATGGATAAACAATATTTTATGTTAAAAAGCAATTCTTCTTTTGACGTCACTAAGTTGTAAAAGTTATGAGGCAATGAAATTCGTCCTGAGATCAGATCAACTGCCACCTTTCCATTCCCGATTTCCAGCAATTGATGTGAGAATATCTCAGCTGATCGATCGTTTTGCAACTGGACACGCATATTTGTAGTTAATTTCAACGTCTTTACCTCTCGCCACAAAATAGAGTATTTCAGGCAAGCATTTATTTCATCCGCCGGTGTCGATCGACGAATTACATGTAATGTTTGCCTGAAATCTCCTGCAAGCAATATAAATGCGTTCCCAAACGGTCTGATGTTTCCACGCAAATCTCGCAATGATCGATCAAGAGCTTCCAGCGACTTTTTGTGTGCCATTGTGCATTCATCCCAAACAATAAGTTTGCATTTCTCCAATACTTTTCCCATGCCGGATGCTTTAGAAACGTTGCACGTGGGAGTTTCAATGAATCGCATGTTCAATGGCAATTTCAAAGCGGAATGAGCAATTCTTCCACCTGGTAGAAGTGTCGCAGCTATTCCTGACCACGCAACAGCTAAGGCTATGCCATTTTGCGATCGAATTACTGCCAGAATTAATCTAATTAGGAACGTTTTACCAGTTCCTCCTGGCGCATCTAAGAAGAAGATTTCTCCAACCCCTTTATTGACAGTCATTAGAAAGTCAGTATAATAAAAATTGTAATTAAAAAGTCAGTTTAGAGAAAACAATTTTTCGATTTATAAAAAAAATCAACAGCTTACCACGTTACAGTTCACAAATTTGCCCCAATACGATGTGCTGGGATGAAAAAGCTAAGGTGTGGCCTGCAAAATATCTGGTCTCCCCGTGGCTGGGTTCGCCCTATATTCGTGGGGTGTATCTTGGCCGAAGGGATGCTATTAGATGAGCCCACACCTTGTGATAGCTTCTGTATATAATGTATTATCTGCAATTTATGTTTTTTAAAATTGTTATTTAAATATAATCTGGACATACTATGCTGCTATCAATAAACCTATTATTTATTTATGTAACAACGTTCAATAAAAAAAAAAAAGTTAAAACATATAAAATTATAAAACATTAAAAAAGAAACTCATCAGCGTAAAAGTTTGTTTTAATTTTCATTCATACAATACATTAGAAAGTCAGTATAATAAAAATTAGTAATTAAAACGTCAGTTTAGAGAAAACAATTTTTCGATTTATAAAAAAAATCAACAGCTTACCATTTTACAGTTGACAAATTTGCCCCAATACGATGTGCTAGGCTGAAAAAGCTAGTGTGTGGGCTGCAAAACATCTGGTGTCCCCGTGGCTGGGTTCGCCCTATATTGGTGGGGTGTATCTTGGCCGAAGGGATGCTATTAGATGAGCCCAGACATTTTGATAGCTTCTGTATATAATGTATTATCTGCAATTTATGTGTTTTAAAAGTGTTATTTAAATATAATCTGGACATACTATGCTGCTATCAATAAACCTATTATTTATTTATTTATTTATGTAACAACGTTCAGTAAGAAAAAAGAAAGTTATAACATATAAAATTGTGAAACATTAAAAAATTAACTGAGCAGCGTAAAAGTTTGTTTTAATTTTCATTCATACAATACATTAGAAAGTCAGTATAATAAAAATTAGTAATTAAAACGTCAGTTTAGAGAAAACAATATTTCGATTTATAAAAAAAATCAACAGCTTACCATTTTACAGTTGACAAATTTGCCCCAATACGATGTGCTGGGCTGAAAAAGCTAGGGTGTGGGCTGCAAAACATCTGATGTCCCCGTGGCTGGGTTCGCCCTATATTCATGGGGTGTATCTTGGCCGAAGGGATGCTATTAGATGAGCCCAGACCTTTTGACAGCTTCTGTATTTAATGTATTATCTGCAATTTATGCATTTTAAAAGTGTTATTTAAATATAATCTGGACATACTATGCTGCTATCAATAAACCTATTATTTATTTATTTATTTATGTAACAACGTTCAGTAAGAAAAAAGAAAGTTAAAACATATAAAAATTTAATAATTATATGTGTATTTAAGTTCAATATATGTTATGTATGTATAACACAGCAATAATGTTTCCAGTTTGAGTATAATATCTTTTCCCTGTATCTCGTTTAATTTTTCGGAATTTTTGTATATATGTGTCACTTTTCTTTTTGAAAAAAGTTAGGTTTACTTTTGAAATATGAATCAATAATGAAAGTTTTTCATCAAATATAATTCTTAAGTCCATTATTTTTATACTTAAACAACTTACCATAATCACCAAGTCAATTTAATGACAATATAACTATTTTTTATCAAGTTTTATCTTTACGTCGTAAAAATGCATCCCACTGACGCAATTTCAACTAAGCAATTACGTGTTCGTAATTAGTATTTTTTTTAAATGAACGATTTTACTTCATATTTTTTAATTTAAATATAATATCAATAACTTACCACATTTATTGAAGTCAATTATCTATTATCTTATCTATATAACTAAAATTTTAAATATATTAAACGTAAAAATGATCACAAATCAATACTTCTCCAAAATCGCGATCTCAGTGAGCAATACGTAATTTAATTGCTCAGTGAGATCACCGTCGGTAAAACAGATCGCAATTGTTTCGTGTCTCGACTTATAAAGGTACGTAATACATAAAAAAATTCTATTATTTATAAAATTAATGATTCAATTTTTATTAAACATAAAATTATTAAATAATTTATTTATAATTTATTTATAATTTATATAGATTTATTTAAGAAGATTAAATCATCTTAAATTCCGAAACGCCGAAAATAAAATTTGACAGCTCAAATTTACATGTCGAAAGATAGGTTCGCGTAAATATTCATCTCTTAATTAAAATTTTTATTATATACACTGATATATATATATATATATATATATATATATATATATATATATATATATATATATATATATATATATATATATATATATATATATATATATATATATATATATATATATATATATATATATATATATATATATATATATATATATATATATATATATATATATATATATATATATATATATATATATATATATATATATATATATATATATATATATATATATATATATATATATATATATATATATATATATATATATATATAGTTATATATATATATATATATATATATATATATATATATATATATATATATATATATATATATATATATATATATATATATATATATATATATATATATATAAATATATATATATATATATATATATATATATATATATATATATATATATATATATATATATATATATATATATATATATATATATATATATATATATATATAAATAAAATCAAAAAACATTTCCGTTGACGAATATTAACTTTACTCAAAATTTCAAAGCGATCGGTAGAGAACTTCCGGAGATTAGCTAACAATAATTAACGAACATTTACATTTTTATTTATATAGATTCTGTATTCGATATTTGAATATTTTCAATATATAGGCAAACTAAAACCGTGCAAAAATTTACTATTTTGTAAATAAAGGAAACTATTTTACTAGGCAAGGACTGTAACGAAGTGGTATCATTACTTCAGCTGAAATATTTACATGATGTATTCACAGTCATATTTTGGTTATATCCTTTTGATTTCAGACCTTTTATGTGAGTCTGTCGTATATAAATTATTTGTGTCATTGTTAAAGTTTAGGTAAAATAAATTTTAGATCGATTTTATCTCACCTTTGCATTTATAGGAGAAGAAAAAAAAATTGGTTTCAAACCCAACCATGCTCATTAATAGTTGAAATCTTTCTGTACATTCCTTCAACCAGTATTATAAAAGGAAATTTCTTAATATATCTTACTTAACTTATACAAAAACACTAAGTTTAAACATTTCTATGCATACGCACAATTATATCCCAAGTTATCAATTATAATACAATTCCAACCGCATCATTCAAATGAACTATTCATGTCTTTACACTAAAATTATATTTGTTTAGTAAACAATTTTAAGTTGTGACATTCTCGTTCAACATGTGCGATATATGAGTTATAAAGTGGTTGTGTGGGCGAATAAAAAATTTCATATTTTGAGCTGACTCAAAATTTAAAAACATAAAAACTACTGTAAAAAACATTTGTTATTGTAAATCTTCTGAGATGTGTTTTTACAAAAAAGATAAAAAATTATGTTCATTTATTGACGTTGTATCTTTTTTGGTAATGTCGTCAATAAATATCAAATCTGAAATATTAATTAGTTATTTTAAAAACATTTCATGACTCAAACGTTAATGTTAAAAAAAGATAAAATTTTATGTACACTTATTGACGTTGTGTCTTTTTTGGTAACGTTGTCAATAAATGTCAAATCTGAAATATTAATTAATTATTTTAAAAACGTTTCATGACTGAAAAGTTAATGTTAAAAAAAAGATAAAATTTTATGTACACTTATTGACGTTGAGTCTTTTTTGGTAATATTGTCACTAAAAATATCAAATCTGAAATATTAATTAATTATTTTCAAAGCGTTTCATGACTGAAACGTTAATGTTAAAAAAAAAATTATGTACACTTATTGACGTTGTGTCTTTTTTGGTAATGTTGTCAGTAAATATCAAATCTGAAATATTACAATAATTAGTTATTTTAAAAACGTTCATGATTGAAACGTGGATGTAAAAAAAAGATAAAATTTTATGTACACTTATTGACGTTGTGTCGTTTTTGGTAATGTTGTTAATAAATATCAAATCTGAAATATTACAATAATTAGTTATTTTAAAAACGTTTCATGACTGAAACGTTAATGTTAAAAAAAAAAATTATGTACACTTATTGACGTTGTGTCTTTTTTGGTAATGCTGTTAATAAATATCAAATCTGAAATATTAATTAGTTATTTTAAAAACGTTTCATGACTGAAACGTTAATGTTAAAAAAAGATAAAATTTTATGTACACTTATTGACGTTGAGTCTTTTTTGGTAATATTGTCACTAAAAATATCAAATCTGAAATATTAATTAATTATTTTAAAAGCGTTTCATGACTGAAACGTTAATGTTAAAAAAAAAATATGTACACTTATTGACGTTGTGTCTTTTTTGGTAATGCTGTTAATAAATATCAAATCTGAAATATTAATTAGTTATTTTAAAAACGTTTCATGACTGAAACGTTAATGTTAAAAAAAGATAAAATTTTATGTACACTTATTGACGTTGTGTCTTTTTTGGTAATGTTGTCACTAAAAATATCAAATCTGAAATATTTATTAATTATTATAAAAGCGTTTCATGACTGAAACGTTAATGTTAAAAAAATATTAAATTTTATGTACACTTATTGACGTTGTGTCTTTTTTGGTAATGTTGTCAATAAATATCAAATCTGAAATATAAATGAATTATTTTAAAAATGTTTCCTGACTAAAACGTTAATGTTAAAAAAAGATAAAATTTTATGTACACTTATTGACGTTGTGTCTTTTTTGGTAATGTTGTCCATAACTATCAAATCTGAAATATAAATTAATTATTTTAAAAATGTTTCATGACTGAAACGTTAATGTTAAAAAAAGATAAAATTTTATGTACACTTATTGACGTTGTGCCTTTTTTGATAATGTTGTCACTAAAAATATCAAATCTGAAATATTAATTAATTATTTTAAAAACGTTTCATGACTGAAACGTTAAACGACTGTCAATAATTCTTTATTTCTGAAATACATATGAACCATTTCAAAGATGCTCGTTGACTGAAAATTTCATGTAAAAAAAATTAGATAAAATTACATTTGTCTTTTTTGGTAATGTTGTTGATTACTTTCAACATTGAAATATCAATAAACGCATCACATTTGTCCACTCACTATTTAAATTATGCTCGTTGATTGAAACTTTTATGTACAAAAAAAATATAGAATTTAATGTAAACTGAATAATTTCGGGTCTTTTTTGGTAATATTGTCAATGAATTCCAAATATGAAATATTGTAGAAATAAAGGTATTACGTTTGTCCATTCATACTAACACTAAGGAAAGTATGATTAGATTGAATGTATAGGAAACAAAATCAACGAGGCACTAAAACGTATATACTTAAACCGGACATTATCACGGACGACTTTCGTGGCCGAGTTGGTAGGAAGATTGTCTCCCAGCCCGGAGGTTGTGGGTTCAAATCAAACTAAGATTTTTTTTAAATGATTCAATCATGTTTTCACTTAAGACTTCTTTAACGTTGGAAGAGATTGCCACATGGCAATTGTAAGCCCGCCAAGTTGTACTGTATACAACAAAAGTGTAATGCAATGCAACATCAAAATCTGTTAAAATGACAGTCCACAATGGTATTGTGGTGCTAATCTTGATGTATGTAAGCAAAATATTGATATGAGTCAAATAAACGGTGTAAAAATGCATGTATTGAGAAAAATAAATCGAGTGAGAATTGAAGCTAATGTTGAAAATAAGGCTGATGTGTAAATTCAAAGATCACGCTGAGATGATTTGGGCACGTGGAACGAATGAATGAAGAAATATAAAAAAAAACATACAGTGTAAATAAGACTTGAAGACATGGTACAGCGATATTAACTTTTCTCTTCCTGTGCTAAAAAAATCCGCCCGTTCCGGTGCTGTGTATTCAATACACATATGAAAATGAGCGATTTAAAATGAGAAAAATAAGAATATTCATAGCCAATCGTTTATATTAATTAAATTTGGAGTCAAAAGTGATAATAATTGAAATTTAATTGCTAAAAACATGAAAAAAAAAAAACATCGTCCAACGTTCACAAAACGGACAAAGCGACCACCTCTACCAAAACCCGCCGACCTACTGAACGAGAGAAGCGAGCGAACTGAAATTCTATTTCTTGCGTTCCCATATACCGAAAAAGAGTGAGAGTGAGACGTGAATAGCGTCGCTTCCTCACCCATAGCGGTTTTAAGAATTAATATACCTACGTCACATACTGGCATACGTTTGATTGTATTGGTGAATTTATTCCCGATTTTCACAAAATATCTCTGATGTGACCGATAAGTGCTAATTATTACTAATATTATGTTGTTTCTAGTTAAGGCATTAACGTTGTGGAGGTTTAAAGACATTGTAATTTATTTTTATCAAACACTGTTTATTCCACTTTTTTATGACGGTATAACCCTACCGGTTTCAAGGTGCACACCTAATCTTCAGGGGAGCGCAAACAAGACAGTCTTGTTTGCGCTCCCCTGAAGATGAGGTGTGCACCTTGAAACCGGTAGGGTTATACCGTCATAAAAAAGTGGAATAAACAGTGTTTGATAAAAATAAATTACAAGGTATATTGAGTTAAAGTAACTATCACTATAATGTCGAGTAGTTCATGACCGAGCATCGTGACACCCACAATAGTCACCGACGACTACTCTCCATCCGTCTCTGCAGTTGTCAAAGGTAGAGTTCTAGCAAAATATAAAGACCTTTACGCATACACTCAAAATTGTTTCTATAGTACGTACAATGTATCAGTGTATTGAGCTCATTCTACTCTGTCAATGGTCATTCGTCCGTCTTCGCTCTCAGGTACAGTATCACCCGAAAGTATTTAATAGTTTTATTTTCAACTACCGGTTTAAAGGTGTACACCTCATCTTCAGGGGAGCGCAAATAAGTCTAAATGCTGTTCGAACTGGTACCGATATACACGCTTCAACGGTTTTTATGGCTGAGGGGTGAGGTAGGCATGAAGGGGTGAGGGAGGCATTTCCCAAAAATCTCTCCGCTCTTGGCCGAAATTTTCCCACGCTTCCCTCACCCCTCAGCCCCCAACCGTTGAAGCGTGTAAATCGGTACAAGTTCGAACAACATTTAGTCTTATTTGCGCTCTCCTGAAGATGAGGGGAAATCCTTGAAACCGGTAGGGTTATACCGTCACAAAAAAGTGGAATAAACAGTGTTCGATAAAAATAAATTACAAAACAAATTAATAATATTATGTTGTTTATAGTTAAGGCATTAACGTTGTGGAGGTTTAAAGACATTGTAATTTATTTTTAACAAACACTGTTTATTCCACAATAAACAGTGTTTGTTAAAAATAAATTATAATAATATTATTTTTTCATTCAATGTGTAAATGTATTACGGAGGAATACCTTAAATCTGAGCCCAGTATTTATTATATTTATAGAGATATTAAAGTGTTTAGAAGCAATGTGTACTAGTTACACATCACAGGGAAGGAAGGGTTAAACAGAAGCAATGTGTACTAGTTACACATCACAGGGAAGGAAGGGTTAACTAAGCACAGAGATATTAAAATGTTTAGAAGCAATGTGTACTAGTTACACATCACAGGGAAGGAAGGGCTAACTAAGTATAGAGATATTAAAGTGTTTAGAAGCAATGTGTACTAGTTACACATCACAGGGAAGGTAGGGTTAACTAAGTATAGAGATATTAAAGTGTTTAGAAGCAATGTGTACTAGTTACACATCACAGGGAAGGAAGGATTAACTAAGTATAGAGATATTAAAGTGTTTAGAAGCAATGTGTACTAGTTACATATCACAGGGAAGGAAGGGTTAACTAAGTATAGAGATATTAAAGTGTTTAGAAGCAATGTGTACTAGTTACACATCACAGGGAAGGAAGGGTTAACTAAGTATAGAAATATTAAAGTATTTAGAAGTAATGTGTACTAGTTACACATCACAGGGAAGGAAGGGTTAACTAAGTATAGAAATATTAAAGTATTTAGAAGTAATGTGTACTAGTTACACATCACAGGGAAGGAAGGATTAAGGAACGTAGGATTGGATCAAGTGTATGATATTTTGATCGAATGAAATATAAAAATTCATAAATATCGTAGGATCTGTAGGAGAAGGTATATGGATGTAGAAGAGGGGAAAAATATGTGTCACGATAAGTCTGACGTTCTCTTTTCTCTGTATAACCCGACAGGTAGACTGTGTGATGGCCTGTATTCATTAAGACGCATAATCTAACTATGGATAAAAAAAGAGAAAAGTATAAAACAACGTTTTGATTGAATTTATACACGAATTGATTTAAGCTTTTCTTCTCGCTCTCTTCGAAGATCTTACTTGAAATTAAAAGTTTTTCAGTGAAACGTGCCAATGACAGAGTTAGTTAAATATATAGGGCCTTGGATAAAACACAGATGGCGTCGCAAACTTGCTTGGGTCTTGTGACATTCGAGAAGTGTAATGTATGACATTTATAAAAATGGAGTCGTATACAATACAACAATGCATTCAAATTGTCGAATTATTTTATGTATTATAATCTCCGGAAACGGTGATGTTAATTGCCCACCAAGATCCTGTGATCTGACATCGTTGGAGTATTTTCTCTGGGGTTACGTGAAAAGCCAGGTCTATAAGAATGACCCCTAATCAATTCCTGAGCTGAAGGACGAAATTATTCGCGTTATTGTTGAGTTAGATTCGCAATTATGCCAAAATATTATCGAAAAATTTGAAAAAATAGTGGACCTCTGTGGAGCTGCAAGAGGTGGACATTTGGCGGATATTTTTTTTTGTGTTTAAATGTCATACATTATACTTCAATGATCAATAAATAGTTTTTTTGACATCAAAGCAAATTGTGTGTTTTAAAACATTCAAGTATTTAAAAAATAGAATTAAAAAAAACCGCTCAATTTGAAAGACCCTTTAGATATGTACATATTATATTAAAGAAAAAGTGAGATATCATTAATCAAAGGAAAACGAAGGGATGGTGGAGAAGAAGGGGAAATAAAAAAACACACACTTTATATTACTGACTAGAAATTAAGAGGTTTTTCAGTTGCTTCTTAAAGCTAGCCAAGGATGGAGCGAGTCTTACATTGTTTTGTAACTGGTTTCAGAGTCTCACTGCATGGACAGTAAAGGATGACGTAAAAAGGAAGAGCGGTGTACTAAGAAGGCCAAAAAATAATCTCTTTTTGAACGTTGCGCAATCCCGTGATCGGGAAGACGCTGAATATTTTCGGCAATATAAGAAAGGGTGGAGGAACAGCTAAGGATATTAAATTCGAGAAGAAATTGTATATCAATTACCTTTTAAATAAAAAAATCAAATAAATTCTGACGAATTAATTAGAGTGCTGTTTACTGTAACTACAAGATTGTCTACTGTTCAGTAAATAGTTTTTACGATTTCAAATAATTATTTTATGAAGGAAATTTATTTTCTTATCATCTGATTTGTAATGAAATACTCGTATAACAACACAAACTGTCACGTTATATATTAAATTATAAATTGTTACATTAAACCAACCATATAATTATAATTTATTTTTTTTATGGTCGACATAATGTATTTATTTATTATTTAACACTTTTATTGCAAACACAATCCGGTGAACTTATTGCCAGGAGGCAATACCTTCCATCCAACGAGACAAAAGTAAATGAAGCAAGTTAGATGGTCGTATAAATAATTAAAATTATTATCCATCCTCACGAAATCCATAAACACATTGTGGAAATCCATAAACACATTAACTGAAGTGTGTTTATTAGTATTTAAAGTAAAATTTCATATAAATTTGTTAAAGCTTCCTTAAATTAGGTTAGGTTAGGTTAGATTGGGTTAGGTTAGCAGTAAATACTAAATCATTTACTAAAGAAATTAGCGTTTAATATTAATTTGCTGTAGCTTCCATTAATTAGGTTAGGATAGGTTAAGCTAAGTTAGGTTAGGTTTGGTTAGGCTAGATTTGGTTAGGTTAGCAGTAAATATATAACTAAATCATTTACTAAAGAAATTAGCATTTAATATTAATTTGCTGTAGCTTCCTTTAATTAGGTTAGGTTAGATTAGATTGGGTTAGGTTAGCAGTAAATACTAAATCATTTACTAAAGAAATTAGCGTTTAATATTAATTTGCTGTAGCTTCCATTAATTAGGTTAGGATAGGTTAAGCTAAGTTAGGTTAGGTTTGGTTAAGTTAGATTTGGTTAGGTTAGCAGTAAATATATAACTAAATCATTTACTAAAGAAATTAGCATTTAATATTAATTTGCTGTAGCTTCCTTTAATTAGGTTAGGTTAGATTAGATTGGGTTAGGTTAGCAGTAAATACTAAATCATTTACTAAAGAAATTAGCATTTAATATTTATTTGCTGTAGCTTCCTTAAATTAGATTAGATTAGGTTAGATTGGGTTAGATTAGCAGTAAATACTAAATCATTTACTAAAATAATTACATTTAATATTAATTTGCTGTAACCCCACAAAGACGGACAATCACCTGAACATTATTTTTCGTATAAAGTGAGATATCATCAATCAAAAGGGAAGGAAGGGATGGTGGAGAGGAAAGGAAAAAAAAATCAGGAATGAAACACGTTATTTTACTAACTAGAAATTAAGAGTTTTTTTAGTCGCTTCTTAAAGCATGCCAAGGACGGAGCGCGTCTTATATTGGTTTGTAACTGATTCCCGAGCCTCACTGCATGGACAGTAAAGGACGATGTAAAAAAAGAGGAGTGCTTAACTGGTAACCATATACTGAAAAAAAAAAAAACATTTCTAGTCAGCAATATAACGTGTTTCATTCCTGATATTTCTTCCCGCTCCACCATCTCTTCCTTTTCCTTTGATTGATGATATCTCACTTTTACTTTTAATGTATCACAAATTTTGGTAAGGTAAATAATTATTTGAACATGCTTTTTCTTTTGTGTTACTTTCATTATTATCTTTTATCTGGTTGGTTGGTAGAGAATGCCAGATTTTTTTTTCAACGAAAAGTAAAATCAATGAATTAGTTCACCAAGTTGTATTTTATACATATAACGAAAGTGTCAAATAATATTTATTTATCCTTCCTCTTATTTTAGGCCTGGTGATATGTTATGGTCAAGAATTTGCGTTCAGCTTTTCATCATTCTGAGCTTCTTGACTACAAACATATAATTCTCTTCTCCAACACCGCGTCTTTCTTTTTTTTCTACGATTCAAAACTATTACCAAATATGCAGCCGCCGCGATTGTTTGTAAATACATAATGTACCAAACTGACGTTGCCTCCATGGAATTGTTTAAGACGCATGCTACACGTATTGACGGCAAAGCGCATGCTATTCGGCGAATCAAAATCCGCATGCGACATTGTTTAACCCTCCGATTAGTGACAAGGTCCCTGGGGACGTTTTTGATTCTTGTTTGCTCACAACTTTCTCTTTGTATGTTTTAGAAACGTGATGCTGCATGTATTCCAAAAAACCTGCTGAAGCGATTAAAATTGGTTTCAAAGCGGTAATCTCACTCGTTCATGTTTTATTACGGTTTAAAAACATTTAGTATGGGAATCAGGTACAAGATCTTTAGGGACCTTATACCTGACTTGTACCATTATTGAAAGAAACAGTAAATGAATTGTGTTTGCCGTGCCGAAGAAGAATAAATCGGTCCTGCTGTTGTATACAATGCATTAAAGTTGTTCGGTAGATAGTGAAACCGATAAGCGAAAGCCAATGGTCATTCTGGACTACAATGCCCATAAATTTGGGGTGGACACAATGGATCAGATGCTTGGCACTTATTCATGCAAACGTTCAACAAATCGTTGGCCGCTTGCAATGTTCTACAACATTATAGATATTGCTGCATTGACCGCATTCGTAATTTACGATGAGAGGAAGCCTGTTAAAAAACAGACAAGCGACGTTCGTTTTTGCAATTGTTGACGAAACAGTTAGCAATTTCAAATATCAAAGAACGAGCCACCAATACACGCATAATGTGCTATCCCAAAATTCGAATTGCTATGGAAGCATTTGATGTAAAGGTAACGTTGAAATTGAATATTGAAACGCACAAACATAAAAATAACATTTTTTTTATATTTTCCGGTAGTAGCAAGACTAACATCAGGAGCTGCATCTTCATTTGCACCTGTATGAATCGGCCATCATGCCAGTTATATCGTGCGCAAAATCAGATCATATTGCTATACCTGCAATAAAGCGATTTGTGCTGAGCATTCAGCATTATTGTACCGGTGCGATACCTGCATTCTTGCGTTAGCTGACCATGAATAAGCAGCACATACATTTATTACAACTTTTATTTTTTACCTGTCAAATAAAACCTAAATTACCAAAAAAAACATTTTTTTTTGCCTTTATACTTATATTTTATCCTTCTACGAGGATATACATTTAGACACCTTATACAACCATAAGCTAACAAACAAAACCATCAAGACACACCTGCATGATGATAGTAGCATATAATTTTTTGACGGTCCCTAGAGACCTTGTCACTTTTTTAACGCCGCCGGGACTGTCGCCGATCAGAGGGTTAAATTTGTGACACATAGTTGCACACCTAGGAACAGGCCACGCTAGGAAACATGTTGCATGTCTCATGTCGTTCAGTGTTGCCTCAGTCGAATTGCGCCTTTAGGATATACGAGTATGTATATCATTATTGTCAACCTGGGCCAATCCACTGCTAGACAAAGGTCTTTTCAAATCAACTTCAAAAAATCCAGTGTTACTCGTATACTTTTTGGTGCCATGTGATGCAGCCATGCTTCCTGATTTCACACTTCCAGCGTGTATCTTCGGTCTTTTTCAGGGCTTCTTTATGCCTCATGGATACCAATGGATTTCGGTTGTCTATCGAGGATCTGTCATTCTGGCTACGTGCCCTGCCCATTTCTACTTATACACCTTGAGTAAATCTTCTATCTGCATCGCAACAAAACAATGATTGAATTTATGTTTGTACGAGTAAGTTTATACTAAATTTTGATTAATAAACCTGCATTTATTTATTTATATGGTTTATAAGGTTCTTTAAGTGTAAAGAAACATGCCCCACAATCTTAATTAACTTAATGAACATGCCCCACGATATTAATTGACTTAAGAAACGTGACCCACGATAACAACAAACAATGAATAAAACTAACGACACAGCTATGGTATAAAACATTTGCTTCTTGCAGTTGTTGAATATGAAACACTTGTTATGGAATATTCTAGTAGCTGCCTACTTCTTGGAAGTGATGGGATTGGACGGAACCATGGATAATATTGATGATGGAGTGGTCAATGTGAGCTTCTCAACTCACATGGTCATAGTAACCAGTCCGTCTTCTTCAGAAGTCACTTCTCCAAGTAAGCCTTAATGTTATTTTTTTATTGCATAGGTTCTTTCAAATTTAGCGGTTTTTTTTAAATTCATTTTTTTGAATTCTTGAATAAAACACACAATTTGTTTTGATTTCAATTTTTTTATTGCTTATTGAAGTATAATGTATGAAATTTAAACACAAAAAACAATATACGCCAAATGTCTACTTCTTGCAGCTCGATAGATGTCGACTGTTTTGTCAAAATTTTCGATGATATTTTGGCATAATTACAGTTCAAACTCACCAATAACGCGAATAATTTCGTTCTTCAGCTCAGGAATTGATCGGGGGTCATTTTTATGGACCTGATTTTTCACGTAACCCCAGAGAAAATATTCGAACGGTGTCAGATCACATGATCTTGGTCGGCAATTAACATCACCGTTTCCGGAGATTACAATACATAAAATAATTCAACAATTTGAACGCGTTGTTGCATTGTATACATCTTCCACTTTTACCTTACATTTTTAACTTGTATACTCGCTTAGTCATTTCATAAACTTCCGAGATGTCCAAACAATCTTAAACCTCTTTTCTTTATCTTACTTTAGACATTAAAACTCTTTTTAGATATCTTATTTTAGATTATTAAGCATTAAATATTATTACAATAATATTATTGATCATTAACTATTCATTATTAAACATCTTACTTTAGACAGTAAACCTCTTTTCTTTATCTTACTTTAGACATTTTACCTCTTTTTAGATATCTTATTTTAGATTATTAATCATTAAAGATTATTTATATTATAAATCATTAACTATTAATTATAAAATATCTTACTTTAGACAGTAAACCTCTCTGCTATATCTTACTTTAGACATTAAACCTCTTTTCTTTATCTTACTTTAGACATTTACCCTCTGTTTAGATATTTTATTTTAGATTATTAAGCATTAAATATTATAACAATAATATTATTGATCATTAACTATTCATTATTAAACATCTTACTTTAGACAGGAAACCTCTTTTCTTTATCTTACTTTAGACATTTTACCTCTTTTTAGATATCTTATTTTAGATTATTAATCGTTAAATATTATTATTATAATAAAGCATTAATTATTAATTATTAAATATCTTACTTTAGACAGTAAATCTCTTTTCTATATTTTACTTTAGACATTAAACCTCTTTTATTTATCTTACTTTAGACATTTAACCTCTTTTTAGATATCTTATTTTAGATTATTAAACATTAATCATTAAATATCTTACTTTAGACTTTAAACCTTTTTTTTTATCTTGCTTTAGACATTTAACCTCTTTTCTTTATCTTACTTTAGACATTCATTCCGCCTTCTTTCAAACATAAACGCTTCACAAATTTTCTTTAGTGCACGTATATTTACAGCATTCATAGATATTATCTTTCTCATGTTTAGCCCAAATTTCACTTTCAAACATCAAGGTGGGTGGTTGTTGTATATAATCTTAAGTGATTCGTTTACCTTGTTCCCTGTCACTTCTTTTATTTTTTCAATGTCCGTTTCAACTCCCCCGTCACACATATGATAAACAGACTGTCCGGATAGCAAAACTCATCAACCTGCTCCAGTTTCTCTGAGTTATCCCGTACATCGCACACACTTTATAAAACACTTCTTTCATAATGTGTCCCAATAATAGTGCCGGATTGAGTTGTTGAATTAAACACATTAGCATGCAGATTAAGATCTTACGCGAGAATTCGCTGTGACACGCTTCTTGAAACATCTAACTCTTGTGAACGATGACAAATTGATGTCTCTGAGGCTTCAGTAATACATAATTTCTCTCACTGCAGCAATTTTTTCGGGTGAACGCCCGCTACGAGGAAGCATGGGTGACTTTTTATCCAGAATTGAACCAGTTTCTTTAAATTGTTTAAATTAACCTTGAATCGTTGACTCATTCGGACCATTATTTCGACCTAAAATTTCACGAATAAGATTTTGTAATTTATTTTTAACAAACACTGTTTATTCCACTTTTTTGTGACGGTATAACCATACCGGTTTCAAGGCTTTCACCTCATCTTCAGGGGAGCGCAAACAAGACTAAATGCTGTTCGAACTGGTACCGATATAGATGCTTCAACGGTTGGAGGCTGGGGGGTGAGGAAGGCTAGGGATAATTTCGGCCAAGAGCGGGGAGATTTTGGGGAAATAACTGTTCAACAGATGTTCCGATCGGTATACTGACTTAGAAATTTCTAGGGCCTCTAATCTGTCCAATTTATAAATAACAACCAACATAACAATCATAAGATTATTGTTTATAGTTAAGGCATTAACGTTGTGGAGGTTTAAAGACATTGTAATTTATTTTTATCAAACACTGTTTATTCCACTTTTTTGTGACGGTATAACCCTACCGGTTTCAAGGTGCACACCTAATCTTCAGGGGAGCATAAATAAGACTAAATTCTATTCGAACTGTGGTGGTGTGTATACACTTTTATGTGCTGACTGTGATAATTTCTATATAAGAAAGACAGGAAGATCTTTTGAAAAAGGATTTCGTGAACACAAATCCGCCTTAACAAATCCTCTAATTTATTCTGAAATGGCTAATCATTGTCACCGTGAAAACCATACCAATTCTTACATATCAGTAGTAACGGAAATAAATTGGACATATTAGAGGCCCTAGAAATTTCTAAGTCAGTACTTCGATCCAAACATCTGGTAAACAGTTATATCCCAAAAATCTCTCCGCTCTTGGCCCAAATCGTCCCATTCCTCCCTCACCCTTCAGCCCCCAACCGTTGAAGCGTGTATATCGGTACCATTTCAAACATTTATTCTTGTTTGTGCTCCCCTGAAGATAAGGTGTGCACCTTGATACCGGTAGGATTATACCGTTACAAAAAAGTGGAATAAATTGTGTTCGATAAAAAAAAATACAATGATCATAAGATTGACAAATGACACGTATGAAAATTTTAGAGCTCCAAATCTTACGAAAAAAATGACAAGAAATTTAAATCCGGCGCTCTTATTGGGACAACCTATGTAACCATAACTTGAATAATTGGCACAATTTAACCTTATAAGCATGCAAATGCAAATCTTTAGTTAAATTAACTTAAATGTGCTTAAATTTTAATGATACAAACGCTACATCGATTCCACACTGATTCCAAAAAATACAACATGTCTATCTCCATCAGCAAGACTAAATGCATGACTCTAGTAAGACTCCAGAGAGCAAGTTGGATGCAGTGTGGCGATCGACGACACACCGATTGAACAAGTTACAAAATTTAAATACTTGGGTGATAGTATTGTAGGAACCACGGTCGTCGCTGAATATTGTCAACACATACGGTCAACGACCGACAAAACGACCTTTGGATATGTCCAAAGGTCACATACCAAAACATTGACGCGGCCGGACATCGCGCTAGGCCCGTAAACAAATTGTTTACCCACAATACTATTTACGATGCATTCCACAGTAGAAAGAAAACGTCTCGCCGTTTCCGCAAACAAATTGTTTACCCACAATACTATTTACGATGCATTCCACAGTAGAAAGAAAACGTCTCACCGTTTCCGCAAACAAATTGTTTACCCACAATACTATTTGCGATGTCTGCAATACTGCAATCGACCATTTCGGCACGCACAGAAGCGAGATAAAAATATATCGCGGGCGCACTCCCGCACCCATTCTGAAATGTATAAATACTCACTTACCGATAAATAAAACATTCATTCACCCTCTCTTTCCGCATTGCTAATTGACGTATTTTATTTAAATACCAAACAATCAAAATCATCAACACGTCCCAATAGAACCACGCCGCTAAAGTATAATGTGCAATAATGACCTCTATGGCAAAGTGCTTGAACAATCACAAAAGGCCGCAGCTATTTCTGGATGTTTAAAGAACACAATCTGGAAAAAACAAGCATATGAACATCCATAGCAAGGTGAGGATATACAAGACCTGTGTCGGCCCCATAATGACATACAACATTGAGTCCAGAGCCGACACTGTCAGAACCAAAAATCTCCTTCGAACCAGCGAAATGAAGGTACTCAGGAGTATCGCTGGCAAAACCCTTCGTGATAGAGTACGAGTGTCAGATGGTGACGACAGAGAAGAAGGTTCTGGAACGAACATGTATCCAGAATGGCGGAACCGAGAACCGTAAGAATGGCCAGGGACAGTATCCCCCAAGCGAGCAGACCTCCAGGACGACCTCCTAAAAGATGGAAAGACAGCTGGCAGTCGACGTCGCAAGAGGCAAACAATGATGCAGAACCATAACAGGCTAACAGGCCTAAAAGAAGAGGAAGATTTTAATGACCAATATTTGTATGTTGATAGTTGCTATTCGACACATTCACTCACCGCAGTGATGCTTTTAATTTAATAAGTTGAACGTACGTCAGGGCTTTAAATTTTTTCATTTACATTTTCATTTTATCGCATTTTGACAGTTTATCAGGAAGAAACAAACACCACGAAGTTAACAAAACGTTATTTTTAATATAACGGTTACTGTCATAAAAATATTTAATGTATTTTTCAGACGTTTTCTGTAATTGTCTTGCGTTGCATAGTTAATTTCCTATCTATTCTAATGACAATCGTAAAATATCGCTGCTGTGGTTTTGACAATGGCGCACAATTTAATATCCCGGCAGCTATTTGGAAACAATAAATAAAAAAAGTATATTAAAACAACTACAAACAATACAAATACAAAAAAAAAACCAGCGTGTATATGTTATACACGCGTTTAAATTTAACTAAGCTACCAACACAAAACGTGGTCATCCAAAGGTGGACAGCCCACACTGCACCAAACTCTTGTCACTCTTGATTATCAATGTCACGAAGTCGAAATAAAAGGAGACTTAATATATTTTTCTATTTGAACCGTTGAAAGGTGGACAGCTCGCACTGCACCAAACTTTTGTCACTCTTGATTATCAATGTCACGAAGTTGAAATAAAAGGAGACTGAATATATATTTCTCTATTTGAACCGTTGAAAGGTGGACAGCCCGCACTACACCAAACTCTTGTCACTCTTGATTATCAATGTCACGAAGTTGAAATAAAAGGAGACTTAATATATTTTTCTATTTGAACCGTTGAAAGGTGGACAGCTCGCACTGCACCAAACTTTTGTCACTCTTGATTATCAATGTCACGAAGTTGAAATAAAAGGAGACCTAATATAGTATATTTTTCTATTTGGACCGTTGAAAGGTGGACAGCTCGCACTGCACCAAACTTTTGTCACTCTTGATTATCAATGTCACAAAGTTGAAATAAAAGGAGACTTAATATATTTTTCTATTTGAACCGTTGAAAGGTGGACAGCTCGCACTGCACCAAACTTTTGTCACTCTTGATTATCAATGTCACGAAGTTGAAATAAAAGGAGACCTAATATAGTATATTTTTCTATTTGGACCGTTGAAAGGTGGACAGCTCGCACTGCACCAAACTTTTGTCACTCTTGATTATCAATGTCACGAAGTTGAAATAAAAGGAGACCTTATATATTTTTCTATTTGAACCGTTGAAAGGTGGACAGCCCGCGCTGCACAAAATTCTTGTCACTCTTCATAATCAATGACATGAAGTTGATGTAAAAATAAACTTTGTGCATTTTTTCTGTTTTACAGATACCAATATTTGTAAAGGGCCTAATGAAATATGGTCAGCATGTGAAAGCAACACGTGTCAGAAAACCTGTGTAAATTTTGGGATGAAAAATATTTCCTGTTCCATGGACTGTATTCCTGGATGCATCTGTGAAAAGGGACATCTGAGGAACAGTTCAGGAATCTGTGTGAAGCCCCTTGAGTGTGGTAAGTTGACTTTCATGGTAAATATTGTAAATAAATACTATGTGCGTATTATTTATAGTTAATTAACATTGTGGTGTTAAGTTTATTTAATGCGGGACACAAGTGATACATGGTTCGCTCTTATATAGGGCAAGACAAACTTGTAACAATACTGTACAAAATATATTCAGAGCATTGTGACACAGAGTATTGTCAATATGGTGAATACAAAATGTACCCGCATATCAACCTGTGGAGGGTTAAAGAAATTGGAATTTGTTTTATCAAACACGGTTTATTCCACTTTTTGTAATGGTTTAACCCTACCGGTTTCAAGGTACACACCTCATCATCAGGGGTGCACAAACAATAATTGTCCTCCCCTGATGATGAGGTGTGTACCTTGAAACCATTAGGGTTTTACCGTAACAAAAAGTGGAAAAAACAATGTTTGATAAAAATAAATTACAATATCTTTAGACGTCCACAATGTTAATGCTTTAACTATAAATAATAATAAAAGGTGTTAGTCTATTTTAGAACTGATTTCGGTTTATGACAGTGAAACGTGGAGGTAGAATGAAGATCGATCGGAGAAAATAAATGCTGTTGACATTGGTGCAGTGAGAATAATAAATTTTGTGTAAAATGGCTAAAGAATACGAAACGAATTGATTAGGGATGAATGTGAACTTAATGCTGATGTATTGAGTAAGGTGGAGAAGAAGCACGCTGAGATGGTTTGGACATGTGGAACGAATTTATTAAGAATGACTAAAAAACAAATATTTAGTGAAAGACGTGGTAGAGAAATAATTGGTAGAGAAAGACGTGGTAGAGAACGAATTGGTAGAAAAATACGTGATAGAGAAAGAATTGGTACATAAAGAATTGGTAGAGAAATCGTGATAGAGAAAGACGTGGTAGAGAAAGAGGTGGTAGAGAAAGACGGGGTAGAGAAAGACGTGGTAGGGATATAATTGGTAGATAAAGACGTGGTAGAGAAAGACTTAGTCGAAAAAAACGTGGTAGAGAAAATCAAAGAGAATAATGTTAGATCAAATTTATATTTTTTTTAGAAGGAAACATAAAAAGTCAGAGAAATCATAGTTGTTTGAGAAGGTGTATGAATGTAGAAGTGGCTGAAAATGTGTATCGAGATAGAATAGTCGAGCATTCAGTCCTACATGCCAAATATACCAGATTTAGGTAGAAGGTAAAGTGGAGGGATGAATAATAGAAGATTGCACATGCCAAGATGGAAAATGTGAAGGAGGCTAAAGTCGTGTGGTTGAATAGAAAAAAAATGGAGATCTTCTCTTTCTGCCTACTTTATTTACATGAATTTTTTATTTACGTATCTTAATTGTAGAAAAATGTAATTTAATGTGGTTTTACCTATTCAGAAGACTGTGCATGACGAGATGTATGTATGTGGAGGAGGCAAACGTCATGTGCTTGGATAGTAAAGTTTGGAGATATGTTCTCTATGTCTTCTCCGCAGGGGAGACGGCGTGAAGATGTGTTTATTTGCATTTAATTTAGATACTTCGGTGACGACCTGGGTCGGTAGATGCCTCTCTCCCAACTCGGTGGTAGCGGTTTCAAATCTCGCTATAACCTAGATTTTTTTAAAAAGGATTCCAGTATATTTTTCACTTAAGGTCCCTTTAACATATTTATAGTTGGTTGGAAGAGATTGCCACATAGTAATAAGCTCGCCAGGTTGTACAGTATACAACGAAATTATAATACAAAATGATTAAAAAAAAACAATTTTTTATGATTTTCTATTAAGAAGATTGTATATGACAAGATGTATGAATGTGGAACAGCTGAAAGTGGTGTGCTTCGATATAAAAGTTTGGAGATCTGTTTTTTCTGTCTACTCCGCAGGGGACAAGGGGTGATACTGTATTTATATGCACGATTTTGATTTACTTTCAGACAGTGAATTATGCCCAGGCCAAAATGAAAATTACACAGACTGCATCAGCCCTTGTGAGACCTGCTTGAGACGTGGCAGCTACTGCGAAACCCTCGACTGCATGCCTGGGTGTACCTGCAAAGATGGGTACTACAGAAACATGGATGGGCACTGTGTACCAGAAGAAGAGTGTGGTTCGTAGCTCTAAAAACTTTCTTATCATCTAAATTTGATTTATTTTACATGTCAAAAAAAATTACCCCAAAAAATAACCCTGAAAAGTATACCCAAAAAAGTAACCCTGAAAACCAAACGATTGTTAGACCCGCACTTCTCTATGGCTCCGAATGCTGGACGATGTATAACTCATACTTTAGGCAACTAGAAACTGCTGAAATGCGCATGCTAAGATGGTCAGCTGGTGTGTCCCTAAGAGACAAAATAAAAAGCTCACGCATTCGTCGAAGTCTAGGTGTCACAGACATCAACTGCAAGATAGAGGAGAAGCGATTGAGATGGTATGGGCACGTTGGACGCAGAGCACCCGATCACATTGTGAACCAGGCAATCTCCATGGATCTTCCTCGAATATCAACCAGAGGAAGACCAAAGAATTCATGGGTGGTGCAAAAAGATAACCTGATGCAGAGGCACGGCCTGGGGGACGTAGTCCGGGACAGAAGAGCATACAACCTGAGGACGAGGAGAGCTGACCCCAACAGTCTTCGCAGACAGTGAGTTAGGATGGAGCCAGGGAGAAGAAGTCAAAGAAAATTACCCGTTGCAACTCTTCAGCATTAATTTCATTTAAGTGTTGTAAAAAATTCTGCCTACTTACACCTCGCTCCAGCTCTTTGTGATTTTGGACTATGCGGACGTCTGTTATTTGGATATTACGGAGGAACCGCTGGACTAATCACAGCGTCTTCAAAATTTGTATCCATGAATTATTTTTAACTTGAGAAAGTACGATCATATCTCTTCATGACAGAAGAAGATGAACTTGTTGAACGTGAGGAATATATGTCAAATTCACATACTATATCTATGTTATAGTTCAATATCCTTAACTGCCCTGACACCCCCTCTCATGTTCAGCGTCTTTCCGATCATGGACTTGCGCTCAAACAGTGATTGTCTATAAGTCTTTCCAGTTCACCACTCTTCGTTTTTATGACATCTTTAACTGTCCATGCAGTGAGACTTGGAGCCAATTACAAACCAATGTAAGACTCACTCTGTCATTGGCATTTTTTGAAAACCAATTGAAAAAAACTCTCAATTTCAAGTCTGTAACATAACGGACTATATTTCTGATTTTATTTTCCTTTCCACCATTGCATAAAGACCAGTTACCACTTTTCCTTAGGCTGGTCCTGAACTATGCTGAACGCAGAGCTTATAGAATATCCTGTTAACTACTTTACATGGTCTGTCCATCTTACGACAAACCTTCCTCTTGCACCGTCGTGGGCCTCTGCTATGTCTGGAACTTGGTGCACCATCTGTCTATATCCTTTCTTAGGCTGATCTTAGGTCATGTTTAATGCAGCGCTTTAAGATAAAACTGTTTATTTTTTATTTGGTCCGTCTATCTGGTAGGAGATATTCCTTTTGCAGCGTCGTGATACTCTGCTATGTCTGGAATACGGTGCACCACCTGTCCTCACCCTTTTTTAGACTGTTCTTGGACCATGCAAAACACAACGTTTAGCCTTCCCCTTCATGTGCTAAAAAAATCCACGCGTTCCAGTGCTGTGTTTTCAATACACATCAATACATATGTAAAAATGAGCAATTTAAAATCGGATAAATAAAAATATTCATAGCTAATCGCTTACATTAATTAAATTTGAAGTCGAAAGTGATAAAAGTTGAAATTTAATTGCTGAAAACATGAAAAAAAACATCGGCCGACGTTTACAAAACGGGCGAAGACGAATGCCCGCGAGCTACTATATTAATATTTTTTTGTTTAAATATAGGTTCTAATGAGAATTAAACCTACACACCCCTGATTGGGAGACAAAAGTCTTACCAACTTAACTACGGAGGTTGTCATTGTACCGTTGATGAAAATAAAAGTAAAATGAAGTGAAAAACTATTCCAGAATGTCCCATAAACGAAGAGTACAGTCAATGCTTAGTTCCATATCCTCCGGAAACCTGCGAGGCTATTGGGATCCAGATGTTCTGTGTAACTATAAACACGGAAGACTGCCGAGCCGGTTGTCGATGCCAGAAGAACTTCAAGAGAAACCTGCATGGTCATTGTATTGATATAAGAGATTGTGGTAAGGAGAGATTCAACTTTTAAATTATTTCATTTTACGCTACCTTTTTTCCGGACACCTGCAAGCCAATTGGGATTCAGATATTATATGTTAACATAATCATGAAAAATTTCCGAGCCGGTTGTTGATGCTTGAAGAACTTCAAGAGAAGCGTGCATGGTAATTGCATTGCTATAAGAGATTGTGGTAAGGAGAGATTCAACTTTTAAATTATTTCATTTTACGCTACATTTTTTCCGGACACCTGCAAGCCAATTGTGATTCAGATATTATATGTTATCATGAACATGAACAATTTCCGAGCCGGTTGTTGATGCTTATAGAACTTCAAGAGAAACCTGCATGGTCATTGTATTGATATAAGAGATTGTGGTTAGGAGAGATTCAATTGGGATCCAGATGTTCTGTGTAGTCATGAACTCGGATGATTGCTTACCCGGTTGTCGGTGCCAGAAGAACTTCAAGAGAAACTTGTATGGCCATTGGATTGCTTTAAATGATTGTGGTAAGGAAAAATTCAACATGTACGAGGGTCATCCAGAAAGTATGGTTACAACATTTATGTAGGATCGAAAAATGCTTGTATTCAATTTAAATTCACAGGATACTTTAAAACTATTTTTCAACGTAACTGCCGTCGAGATCGAGACATTTCTGTAGTCGGGGCACCAGCTTTTGTATGCCAGTGTCATAGACCTCCGCCGCCAGCTCTTTCAGCCACTTCTTCACAGCTTCCTCGACCTTCTGATCGTTAGAAAATTGTTGCGGTGTAGTAACACACCCACGTTTCATCTCCCGTCACGACAGAGTCCAGAAAAGCTTCTCCCTCCTGTGCAAAACGATCCAAATTTTCACGCGCGGCGGTCACGCGATTTTGGCGGTGCTCCGGTGTGAGCATTCTGGGCACCCATCTCGCACACAACTTCTTATAACCAAGTTTTTCCGACACAATATTACCAAGAAGACTTTGAGAAATGTCAGGAAATTCTTCGTGAAGGTCGTCAAGCGTCACACGGCGGTCATTTCGCACTTGTTCTTCAATTTTTTGCACAAATTCGTCAGAAATCACTGCCTCGCCTCGTCGTGAGTATCATTACGGCTTTCTCTGAACAACCTAACCCACTTCGTGACATGTTGTTGACTCATCACATCACTACCATAAACTTCCACGAGCTTCCGATGGATATTCGCGGCGGTATTGTTCTGCAAAGTCAAAAAAACTGATGACCGCGCGGGTCTCGCACGGACGAGAGTTGGTGGGAGCGCGCGACGACCTCTCCATCGGAAAAATTTACTGTGACTGAACAAAATGGCCGACAAACACGCGGGACCAAACAAACTGACCGTTAGGATCCTCCCTACATGCTATGTGCACCAACTTTGAAACGAAAAATTTCCCCCGGCCTCAGGAGCCCTTCTAACCTTAGTTTCTGGATGACCCTCGCATCTTATTTATCTTGATTTGTGATGATCTCCCCATCATGTCTTTTGTATCTGTACCTGATAGATGTTTAGGTGAACACATAACAATGTATGGATTTTCTTTCAGAACCTTTAAAGTGCAAAGCAAACGAGGAATTTAATTCGTGTCCAGAATTTCCTCAATGTGTGGACCAAAGATGCGTGCCATATCCAGAGAAATCGTGTTCGATGACTTGGGATGGCATCTGTTATCCTCGATGCATGTGCAAAGAAGGATTCTGCAAGAATGACAAAGGAAAGTGCATAAGTAAGTATCATGATCATCGAATTCTTCATTAGATTATCACACAAAGGTCTCCGAGTGGCCTTAGGGAAAGAACATGTAATCATTTTGTTTTTAGATTTTATTACGATGTTTCGTGTCGTAAAATGTTAAAAAATGCTTTATTTTCTACATAACGAAAGACTGGAACAAGTTGAGGTATTTTGCTATTTGAGTAGGCGTTTCTGGAAACTACACGTAAAAAAAGAACACCTGACAGCTCCCGTAACCGTGTTGATTAGATTAGTTTTCCAGCCTAGAGGGTTGCGGGGTTGATGAAATTGCTACCCGTATTTTGAAAAAAAGTTCCAGTCCGGTTTCCACTTGGTTAAAAGAGATTTCCACTTGACAATAAGTTTTATTTCTAATTGGTTAAAAGAGATTTCCACTTGACAATAAGTTTTATTTCTAATTGGTTAAAAGAGATTTCCACTTGACAATAAGTTTTCCAGATTGAGTTTTATGGAACTAAAGGGAAAAACAGTACCACTCTGGCACACGTGGTCACTACCTTTTTTTATTAATTATTTCACGTACTGCCGGAATTTGAACTAGGACAGAAAATCTGCGTGTTACCAACTACGGCACGAATATTAACAAAAACACCCATTAGGCGAAATGAAGCCACCATAAATGATTTACATGGATTTATTTTATTTTTGTATGATGCACATGGATTTATTTTATTTTTATATGATATACATGGATTTATTTTATTTTTATATGATATACGTCTTTATGCTAGTAAATCAAACGCTTGATGGTTTTATCTCTTTTGTGCTGGTAAGTCAAACAATTATTATATTTATGGTAGTGAATTAATACTGAATGTCTTTATGCTAACGAATCAATGAGTCAATGTCTTCATGCTAGTGGATATGTGGATAACGAATCAATGAGTCAATGTCTTCATGCTAGTGGATATGTGGATAACGAATCAATGAGTCAATGTCTTCATGCTAGTGGATCAAACACTTAATGTCTTTGAGCTGGTTGATCCAACACAAACGTTTCGCTAGATGTTTTAATCTCTTTTATACCGGTAAGTCAAACATTTATTATATATTAGCTAGTGAATTAATACTGAGTGTCTTTATGCTAACGAATCAAAGAGTCAATGTCTTCATGCAAGTGGATCAAACACTTAATGTCTGTAAGCTGGTTGATCCAACACAAACTTTTAGCTTTATGTTTTTATCTCTTTAATGCCGGTAAGTCAAACATTAATTATATTTACAGTAGTGAATAAATACTGAATGTCTTTTTGCTTATGAATCAAAGAGTCGATGTCTTCATACTAGTGGATCAAACACTTAATATCTTTAAGCTGGTTGATCCAGCACAAACGTTTTGGTTGATGTTTTTATCTCTTTTATACTGGTGAATCAAATATTTATTATATTTATGGTAGTGAATTAATACTGAATGTCTTTATGCTAACGAATCAAAGAGTCAATGTCTTCATGCTAGTGGATCGAACACTTAATGTCTTTAAGCTGGTTGATATAACACAAATGTTTCGCTTAATGTTTTTATCTCTTTTATGCCGGTAAGTCAAACATTTTTTATATTAATGCTAGGGAATTAAAACTGAATGTCTTTATGCTAACGAATCAATGAGTCAATGTCTTCATGCAAGTGGATCAAACACTTAATGTCTTTAACCACTTCTGTGGTCAACCTCTTGGAAAAAAGTGGGTAAAAAAAAGCCACCCTTTTTTTTCCCTATTATGTTTTTTTATCATATTTTGAAATATAATAAATCAGTATAAAACATAAATAAACAATATTAGGAAAGAAAAAAAAAAAAAGGACAAAGGAAAAAAAACGTTTCATTTTCATCAAACATATTTTATTTGAATCAAACATTATGTAAAAACTTAAAGAAACTTACATAAAAAAATATAATAAATCAGTAAACAATACAAATAAACAATATAAGGAAAAAAATGAAAAACAGTTCAATTTCTGAAACAAAGAAAAAAAAAAAATAATAAAACGACCTCCGTGCCTGAGTACGATTGGTATGCACAAATTCGTCCAAATATGGAAGTTATAGCAAATAAAACCTGTGTTAATTGCTACTATGTTATAACGATGCAAAAAATATTTGTTTTTGTCAGTTAACAGTCAGATTCTTAACACGCGACGTAACACAATGACGAACTGCGAACGAATAAATTCTGTACAAAAATATATTCCGTTCGGAGAAAACCAGTTGAAACAAGATCTGCCCAAACGACGCTCGGAAGAAACAATCCCAACAAGTTGAAATAAGTTTTGCCCGAACGAAGCTCGGGCTCGTCAGTATAAAAAGAAACTTCGTGGCCGAGTCCCGCTCGGGCAAAACTGTCAAGTGGTTAAGCTGGTTGATCCAACACAAACTTTTAGCTTGATGTTTTTATCTCTTTTATGCTGGTAAGTCGAACATTTATTATATTTATGGTAGTGAATTAATACTAAATGTCTTTATGCTAACAAATCAAAGAGTCAATGTCTTCATGCTGGTGGATCAAACACTATTATAATGTCTTTAAGATGGTTGATCCAACACAAACTTTTAGCTTGATATTTTTATCTCTTTTATGCTGGTAAGTCAAACATTTTTTATATTAATGCTAGGGAATTAAAACTGAATGTATTTATGCTAACGAATCAATGAGTCAATGTCTTCATGCAAGTGGATCAAACACTTAATGTCTTTAAGCTGGTTGATCCAACACAAACTTTTAGCTTGATGATTTTATCTCTTTTATGCTGGTTAGTCAAACATTTATTATATTTATGCTAGTGAATTATACTAAATGTCTTTATGTTAACAAATCAAAAAGTCAATGTCTTCATGCAAGTGGATCAAACACTTAATGTCTTTAAGCTGGTTGATCCAACACAAACTTTTAGCTTGGTGTTTTTATCTCTTTTATGCTGGTTAGTCAAACATTTATTATATTTATGCTAGTGAATTAATACTCAATGTCTTTATGCTAACGAATCAAAGAGTCAATGTCTTCATGCTAGTGGATCAAAAACTTAATTTTTTTAAGCTGATTGATCCAACACAAACGAGTTACAATCTTTTAATTCCCAGAAATTTCCTGTGGTGAGGATCCCCATGCAGTGTGGGACATTTGTGGTGACCCTTGTCCCGCCACCTGCATCCACCCCAAGGGCCACCCCAACTGCACGGATGACTGCCAAGACAGCGGCTGTCGCTGTAAGGAAGGGTTCGTGCGAGGCCCCAAAGGAAAATGCATTTTACCAGGGAACTGTCGTGAGTTAAAGCCAAGTTATAAAAGATAATTTATTATGCAATGTATTTATAGTAAAGGCAATACCACTGTAGATGTTTAAAGACGTTGTATTATATTCAGTCAAACACCGTTTATACCACTTTATATAACGGTATATAGTAACCCTACTGGTTTCAAGGTGTTCACCTTATCACCAGGAGAGCACAAAGAAGACTGAATTTATACCAACATACACGCCTCTAACGTTAAAATTCGGTTGGGGATTGTGGGTGGAGGTAGGTTGGAGACAACTTCAACAAGCAACGAAGAGATCTTGGGAATGTGTGTATTTGTCAGATGTTCATCCCAATGAACTGCCTTGGATATTTCCAATCTGTCCAATTTATTTCCGTTACTACTGATGAAAAAAAATTGGCATCATCGATGGAACATGTGCGGTTTCTCGACGACAATGGTTAGCAATTTCAGAATAATTAAAGGATTCATTAAGGTGGATTTATCTTTACGAAATCTTTTTTCAAAAGATCTTCGTTTCTTTTCTATGTAGAAATTATCGCAGTCAGCTTATATACTGTTATAAAAAGTGGAATAAATAGTGGTTGACTTAATAAACTACAATGACTTTTAACCTCCACAGTGTTAATGTCTTAAATATATATGATAAAAAAAATCCTGTCCGGTATCTCACAGCGGAACTTTTGAGGGAGTATTGGGTCCTTAACGTAACCAACATTTCAAGTCCATTCTCTAGCACTATCGTCGAGAAGAAGGATGAAAGTGCCAGAGAATGGACAGTGCCGGCGAAAGATGCAGACTCAGCAGATATATGATACAATACATGGCACGCATGGCAACTGATCAAAAAAAATTAGGCAGTCGATCGGAGCGTGGTTGTTATTGCATGTTTATTGTTCGCTGACGACTTGAAAATATTCAAAAAGATCAATTCACCTCATGACTGTGCACAGTTACAACATGACCTAGACTCCCTAGTCTCCTGGACTGAGCAAAATCATGTTCTGTTCAACATTAATAAATGTGTCTGTGTATCTTATAGTCGATCGTTTTCACCAATCCACCATCAGTATACTATACAGGGAGTGGCACTAAACAGAGTTTCTGAATTCAAGGATTTGGGCGTAACCTTCGA
This sequence comes from Odontocerum albicorne, assembly GCA_949825065.1. Lineage (NCBI taxonomy): Eukaryota > Metazoa > Arthropoda > Insecta > Trichoptera > Odontoceridae > Odontocerum > Odontocerum albicorne. The sequence continues at coordinate 31,690 of CATKWJ010000976.1, forward strand.
TGTCGGACTCACGTTCGTTAACCATGTCTCACGTTTGATATCGGACTGTTACAAACTACTCGGTTTTGTAATGAAAATATCAAGAGAATTTAACAGCACCGATATCCTCCGAAACTTATATAATTATCTTATTAGAACCAAATTAGAATATGCATCTACGGTTTGGGCTCCTCACCAGCTCAAATATAAAAACAATATAGAACAAATACAAAAAAAATTCTTCAGATATCTATGGTATAGAACAAAGGGCGATTACCCAAAATATGCTCACCATGCCGAACTTCTCACGGTGTGTAACTATAGAAGCCTCGAAACATGAAGGCAAGAATCCATTGCGATATTCCTAATAAAGGTTTTCCAAGGTTCCTTTAACTGTCCCGCGATTCTAGAAGCACTAAGTTTATATGTACCCAATAAATATAGCCGTGCAAGGAATCACCCTCTGTTCTACATACCAACTTACAGGACGAATATCATGGCTAAACACTCAGTCACGCGTGGTATAGAGATATTGAACCAACTGAATGACACGGTTGATATATTCTCGGTAGCGTCTAGCAGTATGAGAAGAATCCTGGCTGATATTATTCCTAACGAATAAGCTAACGCTAGAAGCAAACCCTCTTTGTGTAACAGGAGAAATCCGTGCAAAGTGGATAAAAAAAAAAAAAAAAAAAAAAAGAATACTTGGGCTCGCAAGAGGAATGACTTGTAGCAAGGGGTTGTGGTAACTCTTGTGTGTAGTGTTTTTTTTTTTTTTTTGATAATTATGTGCGGGATATTGTGGGATGGGCTTTTTGGTATGTCTGGAGTGATTAAGTATGAGGGGTTTGATTTCGCGTGATATATACATATGTAATTGAGTGTCACTGTTTGTCAGGTTGATGAGAATGTGCAACGGGGTTTTATATAATAAAAAATCGGAAGGAAGTATCGATTTATTATTTGTGAGATACAGGCAAGACTGTAATTTACTAGCGACACGACAAATGAAAGGTAATAAACCCAGATTAATTAAAATTGTATGTCCAAATTAATTTACCTGATGTTTTTTTTCCATGAATTGTGTTTTTATGGAATTTCTTGTCATTTATACACGAAGTATAAAATAAATAAATATGTTTCAGCCAAATGTAATGATTCAAACGAGGAATATAAGTGCGGGTCGCCCTGTGACGTGTACTGCTCAACCCTTGGCGAGGAATGCCCTATGGAGACCAACAAATGTCTAAACAGGTGTTACTGTAAACTTGGATTTGCAAGAAACCACAAGAGTATTTGTGTACCAATAGACAAATGCCCTCGTGAGTAAACTTTTCTGATTTTTAAACTGCTTTTAAAAGTGTTATAGGACGAATGAATACCTATTTCGCATGACGAATAAAATAAATGTCGACAACCGTTGTACAACAGTTTAAATCAAGGATGGACAACCCACGGATAGTGTGCCATATGTACACTATCAAGGTGTTAAGTGTTTATTTATGCTTAACACTTTTTGAAATCTTAAATGATTTATTCAAGATACCGTTGACACTAAAACATGATCTATGATACTTTACACTTTTTGAAATCTTAAATTATTTATTCAAGATACCATTGACACTAAGACATGATCTATGATACTTTATTAAATGATTTATTGAAGATACCATTGACACAAACATGATTTATGATACTTTACACTTTTTGAAATCTTAAATTATTTATTGAAGATACCATTGACACAAACATGATCTATGATACTTTACACTTTTTGAAATCTTAAATTATTTATTGAAGATACCATTGACACCAAGACATGATATATGATACTTTATTAAATGATTTATTGAAGATACCATTGACACAAACATGATTTATGATACTTTACACTTTTTGAAATCTTAAATTATTTATTGAAGATACCATTGACACAAACATGATCTATGATACTTTACACTTTTTGAAATCTTAAATTATTTATTGAAGATACCATTGACACAAACATGATCTATGATACTTTACACTTTTTGAAATCTTAAATTATTTATTGAAGATACCATTGACACTAAGACATGATATATGATACTTTATTAAATGATTTATTGAAGATACCATTGACACAAACATGATTTATGATACTTTACACTTTTTGAAATCTTAAATGATTTATTGAAGATACCATTGACACAAACATGATCTATGATACTTTACACTTTTTGAAATCTTAAATTATTTATTCAAGATACCATTTGACACTAAAACATGATCTATGATAATTGACACTTTTTGAAATCTTAAATGATTTATATAAGATACCATTGCCATTAAAACATGATCTATGATATTTTACACTTTTTGAAATCTTAAATGATTTATTCAAGATATCATTGACACTAAGACATGATCTATGATACTTAACACTTTTGAAATCTTTAATGATTTATTCAAGATACCATTGACACTTAAACATGATCTATGATATTTTACACTTTTTTAAATCTTAAATGATTTATTCAAGATACCATTGAAACTATAACATAATCTATGATACTTTACACTGTTTGAAATCTTAAATGATTTATTCAAGAAACCATTGACAATAAAACATACTCTATGATACTTTCAACGTAAAATGACGCAATGCCAAGGATTTGTTTGCATTCCAAATGATATTCTTCGAAAGTTTTGTTAAAATTGTCTTTTTGGGTATGTTTCAACCACCACAGACCTTTTTAATGTAGACATTCTAATTTCAGCGCCTCCCAGATGTTCTGGAAACGAGAGGTTCGACAATTGCCCTGGAAAAGAGATCCAATGCAAAGACACCTTCGTCTTGAATGTGGTTTTCAAAGATCCAGAAATATGCGAGCCCAAGTGCAGATGCATTCCAGGGTACGTTAGAAAGCCTGATGGGAGATGTGTGTTGCCAGAAAAATGTAAGTTTGAAAAATATATCACACTTTAATATTTTTGCAGTTACATAAATAGGCTATATCATAACATTTTATATTATTATAACTCACCTTTATGGAGAGGATATTATCATTTTAATGGCCACATCAGCAGAAGAAATGGCCCCATCCCTTAAAAAGCTGGAACACGAGAGTATAGCAAGTAGTACCTGGCACACATTCACTTGTAACAAAGTAAACTACGATTATGTCCTGAGGATGAAACGTGCAACTTCTTCGAAACGTACTCTATTAGATGTAACCCGAAATATTGTATCTATTTTACACGTGTTTACCATTTTGTTACGCTGTTCTTTCTCTCGGTTTCAGGCTGTTCTGATCCTAACGCAGAAGTTGTTTTGTGCCGTAACAATTGTCCGTAGGAACCTGCCAAAGACCAGATACACCTCCTTGCAATAAGGACTGTGACATATTCCCTAAAGGCTGTCAATGCAGAGAAGGATATGTCCAGATTAGTGAAACAGACTCCAGATGTGTCGCCTTCAGCAGGTGTCCAAGAACTCGGAAGACCACAGTTACGGAAGTCAATTAGAGTTGTGATACTCAAACCTCTCTTAATATTAATTTATTTATTTTACACTTTAATTGCAAATACAATCTAGCGGGCATATTGCCATGCGGCAATCTCTTCCAACCAACATGGTCGCAAAAAAACATTCAAATGACTATACATCCCCATGAAATACATGAACACACACAAACCTTACAAATACCGACAATCACCCGAACATTATTTTTCATATAAAGTGAGATATCATCAATCAAAGGGAAAGGAACGAACAGATTGTCCGTCTTTGGCGTTTGTGGGCGTTTGCTCACGTATGTATGTGTTCATAAGATTTCATGGGAAATTTTATTATTATTTATTTATTATTACACATGACAAGAAATATATATAATTTGCGAAAAAAAACAACAAGTTATTTAATTAGGGCACACAATATTTTAATGGATCTGTGTTTGTCGCCCTTCATTTGTCGTATCCCCAGTAAACTAGGCTGTTGCCTGTATCTCACTGAGGATATTTAGCATGAAAAAATAAATCGTTACTTCTTTCTGATTTTTGATTACACAAAAACCAAACCCCGTTGCACGTTCTCATCAACCTGACAAACAATGACACTCAATTACAACTGGAAACATCATGCGGGATCAAACTCTTCACACATCATCACTCCAGAAAGACCAAAAATGTTCATCCCATAATATACCACACACAATCATAAGAATAAAAACAAAAACAAAAGTAAAATCAAAAATAAACTCAAAATGAAACAAAAATAAAAGCAAAAATGTGCATCCCATAATATACCGCACACAATCATAAGAATAAAAATGAACACAAAAATATACAGAAACACAAATACAAAACAACAAACATCAAAACAACAAGAAGAAACCCACACTTAAGAGTCCACACAAATCTTTTCCACACGTCACGAATGGTAAGTTATTTGAATGTTTTTTGCGATCATGTAGCTCGCTTTATTTACTTTTGTCAGATTGGTTGGAATAGATTGTCGCCGGGCAATAAGCCCGCTCGATTAAATTTGCAATAAAAATGTTTAATAAGTTAATCAAATTCAGCTTTACGAATAAAAAGACTAAATAATTTAAATTATAAAGATGTACTTGGGTGTTAACATAAGTTGTGTCCGTTTTTTTCAAATTTAAAAATGATCACCAAACGTAAAACAAAATTGTAAAGGTTATACGTCATTCAAAAGACAATTTTTTGCTCTACAAGATATTGTGTTTGTTTTTACGTTACATATATTATTTTATTTGATTACAAGCCTTCAAAATGGAATATCAAGTAGACTAAAGTGAGCATTTTCGACACCTCCTTCTGTTTGCGTTCAATCGAGGGAATAAAGCTGCTAAAGCTGCTCGTGATATTTGCGAATTGTACGGTGAAGATGCTATGAAGAAAGGACATATGGTAGATGGCGGTATACAGTCATGTGACTACAATTCATCTGCTCAGCTAATTCTACGATGGTTTGAAGGGGATCTTCATGAATAATATGGTTTAAACGGTCCTCATCGAAGTCCACTGGTCGTCCGGAACGCTCCATGTCTTTCAGGTTGAAATTACTGTCTTTGAAACGCAACAACCATCGACGAGCCGTCATTTCAATCATAGCATCTTCATCGTACACTTCGCAAATATCGCGAGTAGCGTTGGCAGATTTATTCCCTCGATTGAACGCGAACAGAATGGGTGTCGAAAATGCTCACTTTCGTCTACTTGACATTCCATTTTGAAGGCTTGTAATCAAATAAAATAATATATGTAACGTAAAAGCAAACACAATATATTGTAGAGCAGAAAATTTTCTTTTGAATGACGTATAACCTTTACCATTTTGTTTAACTTTTGGTGCTCATTTTTAAATTTGAAAAAAAAAACGGACACAACTTATGTTAACACATAATATAATAAAAATACGCTATAAAATTGTAAATAAAATAAAATCGTAACCTTTATACTCGTACATTAGATTTAAACACATAAAAATAATTAGATATTGGTTTTCTTATTTGTTTTATCAAACACTGTATAGTCCACTTTTGGTAACGGTATAACCCTACCGGTTTTAAGGTGCACACCTCATCATCAGGGGAGCACAAACAAGATGACCTTCCCTGATGATGAGGTGTGCACCTTGAAACCGGTAGGGTTATACCGTTACCAAAAGTAGACTAAACAGTGTTTGATAAAAATAAATTGCAATGTTTTTAAACCTCCACAATGTTAATGCCTTAACTATAAATAATATAAAGGTGTGTTGATAGTATTTATAACATATTATGTACATATATCTAAGTTACATTAAGAGAGAAGCTATCAAAAGACTCGCGTTATCTCAAAACATCCCTTCAGTCGACATACTAACTCATTTAAAGAGAGCGAGCCCGGCTGCAGGGATATAAAATGTGTTCAGCCAATACCCTTGTACATATAAATTTAAAAAAAGAAAACACATTGAACAGAGAAGCCA
>CATKWJ010000977.1:0-22851 GCA_949825065.1 Odontocerum albicorne
TAAAAAAACGATGATTTTATATGATTGATTAATAATGATGATTAATAATAATATATTTAAAAAATGTTATATTTTTAAATGAATGAATTAATTAAAAAGAAAACTTCTTTATCTTACAACATTTCGTTGCATTTTAACAAATGACCTAGATAGTAAAATGTATTGTATTTTATTACACTTTTGTCGTATACAGCACAACCTGGTTCAATCTCTTTTGTCGTATACAGCACAACCTGGTTCAATCTTTTCCTGTTAATCACTCTATTTGTTAAAGTGGACTTAAATAAAAACCGGCGTCCAGGTAAAAACTCGAAGACATGCGTCTTACCAACTATACTACAGAGATTATCCATCTTTTACTTCCACAACTTAATTGTTTCTACATACTACTTTGATCAAAAAGTTTTAGGACTTTATTCATAAAATCGAAAATACAAGTTTATTCATCAAAATCGATATGCACCCCTTCAAAGTACTCCCCATCGACTGCTACGCACTTACGCCAGCGCTTGATCCAATCCTCGAAACACCGCTGGTACTCAATTTTCGGTATGTCCATCAGAGCCGTCTTCGATTTTTTCATGACATCCTCTCGGGTGCTGTAACGCGTTCCGCGAAGCGGTTTTTTAAGTCGTAGGGAGCCAGATCAGGTGAATTTGAAGGCTGCTGGATTGTATTCGTGTTGTTTTTGGTCAAAAACTCATGGAAATTATGTCTTTCGCGATTTCAACGCGGTCCTTTTTTTTGCATGAAATTGAGGTCTTTCGGCACCAGTTTTGCAGCGACACGTCTGAGGCCCAAACAATTAACTAAAATGTCTTGACCGGATCCATAAACGATGTTCAAGTCCTCTGCCAGCTCTCTCTCTCTCTCTGATGGTCAATTTGCGGTTTTCGGCCAACATTTCTTTAATTTTATCGATGTTTTCATCGGTTTTCGACTGCCACTACGTTCGTCATCCTCGACCGACTCACGACCACTTCTGAAGCGTTCGTGCCACCGAAAAACACTTCTCCAACATTTCCAAGGTCTGCGGACCGTTAAATCCGTTTTTCACACAAAATTTAATGCAAACTCGTTGATGCACAGTTGATGCCATTTTCAAACTTGTAAAAAATCGAAAACACACACAAAGGTAGATGTACTCAGTACAGCGTAACTTTTACAAATCTTAAGCTATGACGCTGAAATTTAGAGGGAAGTTTCAATGATAGATGTGGTAACCTAACAAAAAAAAAGAATTCCAATCGGGTGACTGACAGCGCCACAAGGTGGCCGGTCCTAAAACATTTTGATCAAGATAGTATTTATAGCTTATTGGCAAACAAACAGTCTTTTGAGTACATTATACAATTCACAAATTAATTAAATTAGACTAATGAAGAGTTTATGGATAATTTAATGTAAAAAAATCCCAGTTAGACGTGAAGCATTTTAAAACTCTTATAAAAAAGAGTACATTCAAGTATGTATGGAGAGAAAATAAAATTCAAATGAAACATTTAAAAGTAACAAGGATGTGTCGCTTGTCGTAAGTCAAAGTGTAGCAAAATACTTGTTTCGTCCTCCTTTAAATGTATTAATTGAAATCCAAAATATTTACAGCTCTGAGAGTTCCTTATTGTAATTATAACAACTTCTATTGATAAATGAATTGATTGAATAATTTATATTCAGCCTGGGTTGATTAAATAGCCAATCGATCTAGTTGGACGAATGGAAAACCAAGGAATTCCATTATTATGAACCAATCTTTAGATCCAGTAGAAGTAAGAGGAGCAAGCCCGTGACGTTTCAATGATAAATTATAATCCTTGGATTCATTCATACTCCGGTAGTTAAGGTACATAACAAACTTTTATTATGCACTTTTTACTTTATTCATTTAACTTTAAAGTAAGTGGTTCCAAATTCCGTGTGATTTAAAAGTTTCACTACTAAGTGTTCCGTAAATAGGCGCAATATACAAGTTTCACTACTAAGTGTTCCGCAAATAGGTGCAATGTACAAGTTTCACTACTAAATGTTCCGCAAATAGGTGGAATATAAAATTCAAGTTTCACTACTAAGTATTCCGCGCATAGGTGCAATATACAAGTTTCACTACTAAGTGATCCGTACATAGGTGCAATATAAAAGTTTCACTTCTAAGTGATCCGTACATAAGTGCAATATAAAAGTTTCCCTACTAAGTGATCCGTGCATAGGTCCAATATAAAAGTTTCCCTACTAAGTGATCCGTGCATATGTGCAATATAAATGTTTCATTTCTAAGTGATCCGTGCATAGGTGCAATATAAATGTTTCATTTCTAAGTGATCCGTGCATAGGTGCAATATAAAAGTTTCCCTACTAAGTGATCCGTACATAGGTGCAATATAAAAGTTTCCCTACTAAGTGATCCATGCATAGGTGCAATATAAAAGTTTCACTACTAAGTGTTCCGCAAATAGGTGCAATGTACAAGTTTCACTACAAAATGTTCCGCAAATAGGTGCAATATAAAAGTTTCACTACTAAGTATTCCGCGCATAGGTGCAATATAAAAGTTTCACTACTAAGTGATCCGTACATAGGTGTAATATAAAAGTTTCCCTACTAAGTGATCCGTGCATAGGTCCAATATAAAAGTTTCATTTCTAAGTGATCCGTGCATAGGTGCAATATAAATGTTTCATTTCTAAGTGATCCGTGCAAAGGTGCAATATAAAAGTTTCCCTACTAAGTGATCCGTGCATAGGTCCAATATAAAAGTTTCCCTACTAAGTGATCCGTGCATATGTGCAATATAAATGTTTCATTTCTAAGTGATCCGTGCATAGGTGCAATATAAATGTTTCATTTCTAAGTGATCCGTGCATAGGTGCAATATAAAAGTTTCCCTACTAAGTGATCCGTGCATAGGTGCAATATAAAAGTTTCACTTCTAAGTGTTTCGCACATAGGTGCAATATAAAAGTTTCCCCACTGACAAATCTAATCACAACCTGCATATCTGCGTTATAAATCAAAACAACTTGTCGGCCTTATCAGCAATATAATTAATATGATACAGGAAATTAAATTTATGATCCACAAAAAACCTTAATCCTTTATCATGTTACAGCGATTAAGTATAACTCCTTTCAAGATATAAGTTTTCTCGAGTAATATTTCTATAGGATCAATAGCAGTCTACCTCTGAATGTTAGAGATAGAGATTCGAATGGTATGTGCAGCTTTAGGAAGTACATGAAGGCAACTCTTTTTGGGTAGTCTATCTAAATTTATGATTATGTATGAACATGACACACATACACTACATTTCACCTTAAGTAGAATGTATAACTATCACATATCTGAAGATCAACAAAGGATTCTTTGTAGTTCGTCTTCCCATGGTAGGTTTTCTGCGCGTTTTTACCAAACATGTTTTTCTAAACATATGCAGATGCGGGGAAGTTCCTTGTCTAATGTTCGCAGTCACCGACCTTCTTATCCAAGTTCCTAATCTAATGTTCGCAATCACCGACCTTCTTATCCAAGTTCCTAATCTAATGTTCGCAGTCACCGACCTTCTTATCCATGTTCCTAATCTAACGTTCGCAGTCACCGACCTTCTTATCCAAGTTCCTAATCTAATGTTCGCAGTCACCGACCTTCTTATCCAAGTTCCTTATCTAATGTTCGCAGTCACCGACCTTCTTATCCAAGTTCCTAATCTAATGTTCGCAGTCACCGACCTTCTTATCCAAGTTCCTAATCTAATGTTCGCAGTCACCGACCTTCTTATCCAAGTTCCTAATCTAATGTTCGCAGTCACCGACCTTCTTATCCAAGTTCCTAATAAAATGTTCGCAGTCACCGACCTTCTTATCCAAGTTCCTAATCTAATGTTCGCAGTCACCGACCTTCTTATCCAAGTTCCTAATCTAATGTTCGCAGTCACCGACCTTCTTATCCAAGTTCCTAATCTAATGTTCGCAGTCACCGACCTTCTTATCTAAGTTCCTAATCTAATGTTTGCAGTCACCGATCTTCTTATCCAAGTTCCTAATCTAATGTTCGCAGTCACCGACCTTCTTATCCAAGTTCATAATCTAATGTTCACAGTCACCGACCTTCTTATCCAAGTTCCTAATCTAATGTTCGCAGTCACCGACCTTCTAATCCAAGTTCCTAATCTAATGTTCGCAGTCACCGATCTTCTTATCCAAGTTCCTAATCTAATGTTCGCAGTCACCGACCTTCTTATCCAAGTTCCTAATCTAATGTTCGCAGTCACCGACCTTCTTATCCAAGACTCTACTATTCGTAATATTTTTAATCTGCCAATAATAGTGGGTTTGAATCCCGAATTATAGTACCATTGAGGAAAGCCTGCTCACTAAAGAGTATATAAATTGTTATTTTATAATTATTATGGGTAATTGACTGTAGTAAGTTTTCTCTAAAGTATAATACATAGTATTTATTTCAATTAAATAATAATTTATTATCATCACAGTAAGAACACATTCCATCAAGATCCGACTGAAGCTCTTTGTGGTCGTATATTAAATTAATATTATTTTTATGTCGGGTTAGATTTCCAAAAAAACACAAAAAAGGACCCCGGGTTTTGCTAAGATTTCATGAAACTAGTATTACCACTCAGCTTAAGGTAGTAAAACCGTCATGTACGACGGTGAACATGTAATTAAATTCTATTCGAATAATTCTAAACCCGAAGGCTGGGTTGACTGAACCGAAAATAACATTTTATCTCAAAAGAGTTTCATAGCCACTTTATCAAAACGGTTATAATTTATTTAATTACATCCACTCCTATTTCTAATTTTTGTTTTTAATTGAATGTATGTTTTCCTTGTGATTGTTGAGCGAACGGCACGTTTTCTTCCAATTATACCATTAGTTGATAAAGTGAAAAGCGTTTACAGCTTTTAAACAATTTAATTTAAAAAACATGTGAATATTAAACATAAATAAGCATTGACTTTAAAAACCTACACAAATCTGATAAAATAAATTATTTTATGATATATTATAGCCACCACAAAGAAATTAGAAACTCCTGAAGTATGGTACTATCGAATAATACTGAGGGCCTCATGGGTTGATTAAGTCCATAATTATGATATCTCGAAACAAACGACTAGATAGAGAAATATTTTCCGCTTCAAAATGAGAAATTACTATGGACATATTATACAATACGATGAAAAGTATGAGATCCTTCAACAGATATTGCGGCGGATAATTCAGAAGGATTGCGGGGAAAAGACATATTTGCTGGTTGAAGAACTTGTGGGAGTGGTTTTATTGTGATACCATATATTGGTTCAAAACTGCTGCCTCAAAGGTCAAGATAGCCATGATGATCGTCAACCTCCGAAGAGGAAAGAAACTTTGAAAAAGAAGAAAAATCCATTCCATCCCTGAAAAATCAATTTTCTATATTTGAATATGTACTCGTATATATACGAGTATGTATACGAAAGACATAATTTTATTTATTTTCAATTTGTTTTATTTTAATTATCAAATGACACGGAATCGTTACACTACAGAAAAAAAGTTAACACAATAAAAAAGCAGAACTTAAACAATTTAACGAATTCATTCCGACAACAACAAATTCTCCACTTGACTCCTCTTTGTATCCAAATTCACATGTAAGTCCATACAATCTATATTGACTATCCAATTTGTGCAGTTTTGTCCTCCAAAAGTTATATAAATAATTAGTTGCAACCACTTTCACTATGGAACAAAACATTTGACCGAGGGGGTCTAGAAAAAAGTATAACATGACAAGCTGAGTTAATTCCAGTCTATAGAAATTCGAGCTGATGACATTAAATTGTGTTGTGAACTCAAACATTTTTCTTCAATCTAACAACTCATCATTTCTAACAAAAGACCAACTCAGTTTTTGGCATCTACAGTTTAATGTTTAAAAATGTAAAAACTTTCTCTATATGCGTATTTGTTTACATGGACATCGTAGTGGGGGGACAATATTTGAGAGGCTTGCAGAATCATTTTTTTAATGTATTCCTAATTTATCTGGCTGTATTGTCATTTTAATCTGCTTGTCTAAATATAATCAAATTCGAGTTAAACTATTTATTACCATCATTGTAATTACCCTCCATTGTGAATCTTGACTTTCTCCATACTAGCAATCCATTGATTTTGGTCCTGAAAAGTTCATTCAGTGATTGCCTCTTGGCATTTTCAGTTCATCACTTTTCTTCATCTTTCTTCTTCACGTCGTATTTTACTATACACGCTATTAGTTATGTTTTTCTTTAACTTATATGCTGCTTACCATAGCTTCTTAAATCGTTATAAAGCATCATAACAATAGCTTTATTGAAAACTCAGCCTTAAAAAAAACCAGTAGCAGATTAAACATGCCGATCGCTTGGTTTAAACTATTAACCATCAGAATTTTAGGTTTTGTATATCAAGACCCTGTATTTGCTAGAGTGCAACAGCTTGCATACAATAGAACAGTACACGCTCAGGTGTCTTCCATCTACAGGATCACTAACAATCTTCACCAGGGATAGCCTGTCATGCCGTTATACTCAGGAAGCCACTACCTGCTGCTGTAAAACTTGTACCTTCAGCCATCGGCTTACTTCAAAGAGCGACTTAAAAATAAGTGTATCCCTCTTCAATTACAAAGCGTGTCTTTCCTTATTATACAATACATTTTATTTTTCTCTTTCCCTTCCCTTTCCAAGTCCGTGGTGATATATTTTCTTATTCTTTACTTTTCATTTTTGTTCTGACTTTATGTTTATGTGCAATCTAAAAACTTTGTAACCTTTCAACTAGCACTTTGTTTGTGTTACTCCTGTCTTCTTGGTTGGAAGAAATTATCGTAGAGCAATAAACGTGCCGATTACGCCTTTGTGCAATGAAATTCCAAATAAACAAAAAATCATTTTTGAAATAGAAATGCCGATATTTCCCTTAAGATATTGGCTTCCTTTCTTCAGACCTGTTATGGAAGAAGCGTTTTGACATACATTCCATTCTATTCATATGACTCAGACATTGAAATATATAAACTTGGAGGGGCGGAGCTCTCTGTAGGGATCATGCACACCGTTCAAAATATGATTTCAAGCAAGTCTTCGTTATAAGTACTTATTTTACTTAAATTATCAGAATCACCTCAAACTTTAAAACAAAAATACGCGAAACAGTCTGCAGCTATTAACCGAATAAGATATAATTATTTTTAATTTGTTTGTAATTTACGACGTTAAAATCATGCTTCAGAGCAACACTTGAGATCCTCCTCTAAGAACTGAACACATCTGCAAACATCCAAGGTACGTGCCAAATTATCCATCCACCAACTTGTTAATTGTCGCACTAAATCATCACGCGCATAGTCAAGAAGAAAGATGTGCAATTTATTTTTGATCTGTGGGCTAGTGCAAAAAGTAACCCGACCCAAGTGATATATTCTTTAACTTTTAATTATAAATATACCTATCTCAAAATATATTATTTATATTTAAGGCATTAACACTGAGGAGGTTTAAAGAAAAAGTAATGTGTTTAGTCAAACAATGTTAAGTATAAGGTCATACCGTTATATAAAGAGAAAAAAAGTGTTTGACTTAACATATGTATATTATTTATAGTTAATGTATTAACATTGTTGAGGTTTCAAGACATTGTTATTTGTTTTTCGTCTTGTTTGTGCTCCCCTGATGATGATGTAGGGTTATACTGGCCTTGAGACCGGCAGGGTTATACCGTTATATAAAATGGCATAAACAGTGTTTGATAAAACAAATGACTATATCTAGAATGGTTTAATTTTAATTCTTATTATTTTCGTGGTATTGTTAGTCACAATTAGTTGTATGATCCACCGTTTCTTCTGCATCTAGTTATATCTTGTGTGCCTTCATCAGCTATCTAACAGACTGTGTCTTATTGCCATGTGACAATTTCTTTCAACTATCTAAAAACCATGTTATAGAGGCCTTAACTGAAAACTAAGCTTGAACCCTATTTGAAAAATACTTCAACCCCCCTGTCGGAAGACAAGCGTCTTACCAACTACATAGGTCGCGGAGACCACAAATTATAATGCGATTTCTCTTTGGCAATGCGCATATTTAAAATAGCTCACTTAATATTTCTGAGAATATTTTGGACTGTTAACGTACTGTTAACGTTTTATTGGTCATGAAACTCAAATACAGGAAATAAACGAATGTTCGAAATACTTGTATATTAAGACCGTTGTCTGCCGATACATGAGACACAAACTCTTTTCCATCTTTAATGCAGCTGTTAGACTAAACTTTCATAAAATCTACATTTTCTTAAGTGTTTTGATTTTAAACATAGCCTTCGAGTCTTTAAGACCTCTAAAAAGGAAAATAAGAACAATTTATTTCATGAGTGTGATAAAAATGACACTAAAATAATACAATAATACGTAAGTTCTTAGTTTTTATCGTAGAACTATGAAATGCTTATAGAGAATTAATAATAATATGAGTAGAACTATGAAATGCTTATAGAGAATTAATAATAATATGAGTACAACTATGAAATGCTTATAGAGAATTAATAATAATATGAGTAACCTCCTCAGCACACACAAGAAGTGTTTATTTTATTTATTTATTTAACATTTTTATTGCAAATTCAATCTGGTGGGATTATTGCCAGGCGGCAATCTCTTCCAACCAACCAGGTTTGTGTGCATATTCTTTATTGGTGAGGAATTTTTGGAATGTGAATCAATTTACTTATTTGTTTAGTGATAGGATTTTGTAAAACTTTTATAAGATATTAAACAAATTCAAATTAAAGATAGCACAAGAAAAAGCACTCCAATTTGTTTAAATATCCAATATTTGTATTATATATTTTATTAAAATATATAGAAAACAACGGTTTTTAAATAATATAAAAAGTTAATTTCTTTAAAATTAGGAAATAATTCATGTACGAGTAAGTCGTCATCAAAAATAATTTATTGATTTTTTTAAACAATTTTTGTTTTCAAAATAAGCATACATATCATCATCACACCATATCCCGTGTGGGGTAGGTATAGAGAATATATCTCCAAGTTTTTCTATCCAATCAAACTAATTTTGCCTCCTGTACATGCTTACATCTCATCATGTCCAAACATTTATTATTCATACTTTTCACTTTACCTTAATTTAAAATCTGGTCGATATGATCGAGCCATGTTGAAATCTTGTCCATTTAATCCAGCTAGCCTCGGTCTATCTCTTCCACGCATATTATGCACTTCTGACTTGTATACTCGCTTAGCCATTCATTCATTATCCATGCTTTCTACATGTCCAAACCATCTTCAAGTTTTTTTTCTTCATCGTGCTTAAACACATATTTTATTCATACATTCATTTCTTGCGTCTTCATTGTGCCTTCTATCGTACATTGACACTCCACATGATTTTCTTAATATACGCATTCCATAGCAATAATCAAACTTTGCCAAATCCAAGTTTCACTTCCCATACGTCAAATTTAACAATCCATATTCATATTTTGTCATTTTGAAATATTTAAAATCATTGTTTTTTTCTTCTATGCAGACGTTGAAAATTTCGATATTTTTCGATTCTCTTGTATATAACATAACATGCAATCTTGAAACGATCGTTAGAACGATTACTTAAAGCTCTTAAATTTAATATTGCTTCGCAACTCACAAATGTATATCCATGATATTTTTTCTTACCTCAATTATTCACCCAAGTCACGAGACGTAAAGATCTCTATAATCTTCGTGGCAATTTGAGTCATTGTTTCCTGACATCTGTCAGCTCTTCCCATTAAATATTTCATTGCCAATTCTCTAAAATTGTTTTCAAATATTTTCCGTATACTTTTGGCAGACAGAATGTCGCTTGGTGGTTTTATTTTCCGTGAAATCCTGTTATTTCAAAACATTCATTACTAATTGCACGACTGAAATATTAAAATTCATGTTTTTAAAATTAGTATTAGATAATAATTTTTAAGATTAAGTATAAATTAATTATATGTCAAAACTAGTAACTGTATTACATTATTTTATATCACGTCATCGTCATGACATATTCCTATCGGGGTAGGCAAAGAGAACAGTTTTGTACTTCATTGTACAATATGTTGGCACACATCTATCGCTTCCGCAACGGCCGTACGCCCAATTATGCATTATCTCCTATTATAAAGACTTTAAAAATAAATGTGAGTTTAATTTTAATGATAGAAGAATTTAATTTAATGAAGAAAAATGTATGGTGTGTCAATATTTGAAAAAAGGCGGAATGAAGACATAAAAAATGAACGCATGTATGAAATGGATGTTTTGAGTAAGATGAAGAAACGATTCTCAAGATGATTTGGACATGTGACGAAAATGAAATGATGATAGAATGACTAAACGAGAATACGAGTCAGAAGCGTAAAGTGTGCGTGAAATAGGTAGATGAAAGAAAACGTGGCTAGACCAAATGGACCAGACTATGAAAGAAGGTAAAGTGAGAAGTGTGAATAATAAAAGGTTGTGCATGACGAGATGTGGAAGAGGCGAAAGTAGTGTTCTTGGATAAAAACAAGTTTGGATATCTATTATCTCTGCCTACCCCACAAGGGGACGGCGTAATATGTATCTATGTTTGTATAAAGACTTGTTATCCCCTCTTTCAAAATTCCATTAACTTAGTCATGCCTGTTTTTTCTTGGTTTGTCCAAACTTTACGTACTTTCTTTACAGCTCGAATATATTTTTTTTAAATTATTTCATCATCCGTTCTGTTTTTGAGGTCGTACCATCTAAATGATATTTTCTTATTATTAAGTATTATGTTTTCTTTCAATCCGTTTTCTTTCCGAATACTCTCGTTCCTTATTTTGTAACGCATTATTATTCCACACATTCTATGCAACGCTCTCATTTCTACCGTATTTATCTTACTTTCATATTTTTTTTGCTACGTCGAAGTTTCTTCTACATATCCTTATGTTGGGACTAAGACTTCAATATGAATAGTCAGTTAAACTTCCCTTGAAATGTTCTTGTCTGTATATTCATCTGATTATTTTATAAAATTTTGAGAATGGCAAGATAATGAGTACCTGATGTAGCATTGATTTCAGTTCCATTAAACTAAGATCAAATCATCAGCTTCGTATTGTAATGTAAAACTATCCCCATACAGAATTGCAGCTTATATTTTACATGATAGTATCAGACTTAACAGCAAAAATTCTTCAGTTATTATTCATATCTAAAGAATGTAAAAGGTTTCACATCTAAATATTTCTCCTCTGCATTAATATTGTCAAATGCTAAGAAATATTTTGATTAATTAATTGATTTTTTTTCTATTAATATACCATAAACACTTAGCTCTAGATCAAGTAACATGACACCAGCCCGATATATAAGCAATGCTCTCATAATAAAATCGAGGCTATTTCGCCTGAAGAGAACTTCGGAATAGGAAGTCAAAATACGTGCAGCGGGATTCAATATAAATAGTCGAATTACAAAGTAATTTACTATATTATTTATAGTTAACGCATTAACATTGTGGAGGTTTAAAGTCATTGTAATTTATTTTATCAAACACTGTTTATTCCACTTTATGTAACGATATAACCTTACCGGTTTCAAGGTTTTCACCTCATTATCTGACGATGAGATGAAAACCTTGAAACCGGTAGGGTTATACCATAAGTTTTCAAAGTGGGCCCATCGGCCTCCCTGGTGGTACTGGAGGGAACTGAGGGGGGCATGCTGGGCCTGGTGGAAGTAGGGTGACCGATTCGATATTAGACCCATTCTCAAATACTGAAGAATCGAAATTGCACTTAGAAGAGGAATTGATTGAAATGTATCTTATACATATATAATATAACACTATATGATAGATATGTACATAAAAAAATGTTCTCTACATTTTTCTATTTTATTTAATTTTCAAAAGGTAAATTTCCAAGATTGCCTTGTGTATTTTTTTTTTGCTGAAAAGGGGGCAGAGGGTCAAAAGAGTTTGGGAATTTATGGGTTATACCGTTACATAAAGTGGAATAAACAGTGTTTTATAAAACAAATTACAAAGTAATTTATTGTTAAATATTCTAATATTGAGTTCTACAAAATTACAGCCGAAACCTTTGATACAAAAATAAACAACATATTGTTTTGTATTATGCTTTTGGTGTATAGAATATAATCAGGTGGATTTTGTTTATACCATAAGACATTTTTTCCAACCATTTCAAAAATATTCTTACAATATTATTTCCTATAACAAAATATTTGAATATTACATTTCCTTAAATCTTTACAAAATTTCATTTTCATTTAATGCGCATTTACTCGTATTTAAGATCTCTTTTTTATTATATTATTAAATATATGAAAATAATGAATTAATATTGATTAATAAGTATGAAAACTTTAAAAATGATATTTGTTACGTTTATTCATGGCTATGTTATGTCGAAGACACTCTTGGTGGATGAACTGCAAATAACAAGGAATAAAGAAGATGTTAAAATAATGTTAACTGAAAATAAAACTGTAACTCTTTTAAAAATAAAATTGGTCTTCAACGGTCATTGAATCCGCAACCTCCGGGCTAGAAGACAGCCATCTTACCAATTAGGGAATCGTTTATTGGGATACATTGGGGAAATGTTTTATTTTGAAGAATTTTGCTATCTGCAGTTACAATTTTTTCTTACAACGACACTATAAAGTTAAAAACACAAATTTATTAAAGCGCAATAGAAAATTAAAGGATGTATTTAAAATGAAAAAAACGTTTTCATTTTGAATATGAGAATCGTATCTAGCACAAAAGAGATCCAAGCTTTAAATAGTTAAAGGTTCTATAGATCTTTAAGATGTTTTGTGTGTAGTATCACCCGCAGCATCTTGAATGGTATATATCTCCCTCAAAAGGGGAGGTGTTTTTGCAAAGGCTTTAGGGGTGTCATACGTAAGCTGTTTCCTTTTGTTCCTTTGACAATTCCTAAGACGTTTGTGATGTTAAATACAATACCTACATATTGTGTATGTGCATATGTGTATAGAGAAATGGAATTCATTACACAGATTTCCTTTACCATTTGCACTTCAGTGACAAAGTGTGTCTTTGAAATATAAAATACTGTTTTATTTTAGAAGGTAATTTTAAAATAATATAAATACTAAATAGAACAGGTGAGCGATTTCGATACATCGGAGTCACAATGACCAGAAAATGTAAAAGTGGTAAGTAAAAACGCTAAAATATTGGGAGGGGTAGAATGCCTGGTACTACGTAGTTTGATATAGTGAAAAATATTTGATAAATGGCAACTGCTTCTTTAAATAGGTCTTATAAGTAGAAATATTAAAGGAATCTTGAGAAAATAGATTGCGAGTGACTTACGAAATAAATATATTTGTCTCAAATAAATAGAGAGCGAGGAAATGGTTGATTGAGAAAAGAGCTGAAGGAGATAGTTAATGAATTTGTCCCTGAAGGAAAAGGTAAGAAGTACGAAAAACAAAAAGGCTTCACGTCTCTTCAGTGTTTTCCCGAGTAATTGTTTTGAACCATTATTTGAGACCCATACCATGTGTCATGTGTATTATGTTTTATAATAATTATTATATTATAATAAAATAACAATTTATATACCACCGCTTAGAGAACACACTCTCCTCAAGTACGATCTAATTCGGGAATCGAACCGACTATTGAAAGATTTCAAAATTTAATAAGCTGGACGTAACTGTAGAAAGGCGGCTGCGCCCATAAGATATGATTCTTCTCAGAATCGGCATATATTCAATAAAATATTTAGTAAGAAAACCGCAGAAAACTTTATAGATTTTTCTTTGACTAGAGCCAAAACCAAAAACTTGAAGATGGTACATTAGTAGATCTTCCGAAATGTCATAACACGTTCGACTTTGGGAGGAGTCAAGATTATGTATGTAGTGTTCATATATAATCATAAATTACCCAAAAAAAAAAAAACGCAATTTTCATTTCAAAACTCACACAGGTCAGAAAACAATCCGTCTGGTGGCTAAGACATTTAAATTCATTTATTTAACACTTTCAAACAAATACGTCTCTGGCGGATTTATTGTTTTAAAGCAATTTTTCCAATCACCCGAATTTTGTTTTGTAATTATTATACTATCGGTATCCACGTCAGATCTTAAACTTAAAAAAATATATTTGAGAAAAAATAACAAAAATTTAAATAAACCATAAATTTCAAGAAAAATATGAATTCAAATGGGAATTATATGGGCGTCAAGGACGAGAAATATTTCGAGATATACGAATACTCGTATAATGCATCTTTTAGTTTTTTCTTTAATATTAATAAAGATGGATCACATCTAATTTAGCCAAAAAGATCGTTTAAAATTTCAGCAGAGTGCAGAATTTTTTTATTGAATACAAATGTGTGATGCGTTCATACAAAAAGGATTCTGACATCACCAGATCGGAGGAACAGTCCATACTCAGAAATAAAGTTAAATTATCATCCAGATCCTGAGTTAAATTTGGATTGTTCAACACCCCAAAAATAGTCGACAGAAGGTGGAGATTTTTTCGCTGTCTTATCTGACGCAATATTCGGATACATAATAATATTTTTAGGGTAAAAATAAATCAAACACAATAATTTTGCAACTTCTCCAGTTTATCCAACAAACCCTCCAGTTTATCCAACAACTCCTGCAGTTTATCCAACAACCCTTCCAGTTTATCCAACAACTCCTCCAGTTTATCCAACAACCCCTCCAGTTTATCCAACAACCCTTCCTGTTTACCCAACAACTTCTCCAGTTTATCCAACAACCCCTCCAGTTTATCCAGCTACTGCTCCAGTTTAACCAACAACCCTTCCAGTTTATCCAACAACCCCTCCAGTTTATCAAACAACTCTTTCAGTTTATCCAACAATCCTTCGTTTATACAACAACTCTTCACCCCCATCGAGATATCAATGAAATGGGTTTTGGTCTAGCAATATTCTACTTTGGTCAGAGAAGAAAATTACGAAACTCTTAGTCCCTGTGAAGTATATCTAGAACATATATTATTTATAGTTAAGGCATTAACATTGTGGAGGTTTAAAGACATTGAAATTTGTTTTATCAAACACTATTTATTCCATTTTTTGTAACGGTATAGCCCTACCGGTTTTAAGGCTTTCACCTCATCATCTGGGGAGTCTTGTTTGTGCTCCCCTGATGATGAGATAAAAGCATTGAAAACGGTAGGGTTATACCGTTACAATAAGTGGAATAAACAATGTTTAATATAACAAATGGGCATATCTTGAATGGTTTAATTTTAAATATGGTTTTTATTTTAGACTAGCTTTACCCGACCACGCGTTGCTGTGGCTCAGTCTGGTTAAAAAGAAAAGAAAGAAAAGAGAAAGCACACGTTTCTAATATGTTTAATTTCACAATGCTTATGGGTATACAATATTTTGGACGTCTTTCAGCCACTCTCAGCCTGTCGCGTTCATTCTGTTGAGAACGAAACAGATTTGAAGCTGCAGAACGCGATCGCCGTGCTCGCAACCGTGAATCCTCAAGTCTGGCTGCACGTCGCTCTGCTGCTTCTCCGGCATTTTAATGAACTAAAGCAGATCGATTGCACTGAAAAAGAAGAAAGAAAGTTAGAACAAAAACATATAAAATTGCGAAATATTGAAAAAGGAACTGAATAATATTGTTAAGATCGTAGACGTCGTTGTTCTTGGCGGCAAAAATAGCTCGTTCAGTCAGCCAATCGTGATTCTTATAATTGATTTGAATATTGGGAAATACTTTTTCAACCAATTCTTATTTTGACGTCACTAAATTGCAATGAAATTCGTCCTGAGGTCATATCAACCGACACCTTTCCGTTCCCAATGTCCAGCAATTGATGTGAGAATATCTCAGATGATCGATCGTTTTGCAGCTGGACACGCATTTATCAAATAGGAGTATTGTTAAGGAAATATTTGTCAAATAGGAGTATTGTTAAGGAAATGCAGAGATAATTGGAATTAATTAAATGTTAAGGGAAGACAATGAGATAATTGTAACTTATTTAATGTGAAGGGAAGACAGAGAGATAATTGTAACTAATTAAATATTAAGGGAAGAGAGAGACAATTGGAACTAATTAAATATTAAGGGAAGACAAATAGATAATTGGAACTGATTTAAAAATCTTAATTTCTACATACAATTTGATAGATTTTGAAATATAAACATAGAGATAAAATTAAATTCTTTATAAAAAAGATACTTTTGACATTCCTACTGACGTCCTCCAGCCATTCTCCGCCTGTCGCGTTCATTTTGTTGAGAACGAAGCAGTTCTAAAGCTGCAGAACGCGATCGCCGTGCTAGCAATTGTATTTGAGCCATTATTTGTCGGTTTCGCTCGTTTGCTTACACGACATAGCCTGTAAATGAGCAATATTTAGTATTGCGTGATCAATTCCAATGCATTTCACGATATAATTTGAATTTAAATGAAAATCAATCGACACATCAAAAATCCACCGCCAATTACATTGAAAAATAAGGAAAAATCTGTTAAAAAACGAAATGAAAGAATCCGAAATGTCGAAAATGCAATGTCAGATAACCTGACAATGAGAATTGTTCAATTTGCGTGTGTCGCTGCAAGGAGCGCTCCCATTACTTTATCTGTTTTATATACATTTTTATATACAACTATATATAAAAAAAAAATATATATATATATATAAACATGCTTGTATACGAATGCAACCTTTTGTCAAATTTTCAAAGCAATCGGTGAAGAACTTTCGAAGATTAGAGATTTTCTATTAACGAACATTTACATTTTTATTTATATAGATAGATAGATGGTCTACCTACGATACTTTTTGAATTCTACAATATAAAAAAATATACGAGTATATAAGAAGTACTTAACGTTTTCGACTTTAATAACAGATTTCCCGTAATGAAAAAAAGAGAAGTCAGCTTAATAAGAAAAATCAAGCATTTAAAAAAAAATCGTTTCTTTTCACAAAAAAAAAAACATTTTTCTCTGAATAGAGGCTTATTATTAACATTTCATCTGTCAAAAGACAATTTTATTTCTTCGTGTTTAGCAATTTCATACATCTCTTGAAAATATTACACAAAGACAAGTCGTAATTCCGCCAACTGAGAGGATTTTAATTTATTCCCTCACTTATTATGAATCTTTTTTTCCAATTACACTTCAAATTGAATATCTGTTTCAAATTTCATTATAATGAGGTCAAATAATTCGCGAAAGTTTAATAAAAATTTCGGAAATGCCTGTCAAATAAAATATAATTTAAAGATATAAATATTCAAGATATTATATTTATATTGTTTAATGTATTGAGAGGAGAAAATACCACTTCCTTTATTGAATATTTATGGGCAAAATTGAAGATTAATGCTAAATCGGAGAAGGCTTATGTCTTGATGAACAGGTATCATAACAGTTAAAGAGCTGATCTGTACCGCTAAAGACGGGAACAATTTCTCGAGAATCGTCGCTAACGTGAGAAAGAACGGGCACAGCATATGAAGGAGAATAACTTAACCCAAAACAGGTTTACGCTTTTAATTGATAATCCCAATCGTTATAAAACAAATCGTAATTTTTAGTAGGATTTTTCTATCTCAGATGTGGCCAAACTACGGCCCGCAAATCAGATCCGGCATGCGAGGACAAACACAAACAAAAATAAAAAAGGTCATCAATAACCAAAGAATACAAAAGGATTCATCCCTCTTTAATTTCTTTCTTTTGGGTAAAATCACATACACATCCGTTGTAATATAACACCAGTCTGACCAAAGCACTGCTCTCGTAACAAATCAGGATCATTTCACCTAAAGAGTCTCTGGATGGTAGAAACAGGATGTAGAAACACGTGATAGTGTGGATTAATGTAATTAGTTGAATAACAAAACAATTCATTGATTCTTATATAGAGTTTCACAAAATTAAAGCTGAGACATTTTATAAAATGTTTGAAACAATTCATCCATTTCTAATTATATTTCAACCAAAATTTGAATGTATTACATGTCGTGCGAGTTTACACAAGTTGAACGCAATTATTTTGTCACAAAACAAAGTGCACAATTTATATGCAAAAAAGGCAGAGAAATCTTTCATAAATAATGTACAATATATATTTTGCGCGGTATTGAAACAGCTGTTTCAGCATTCACGTCACAAAAAATAAATAATATCACTAAATACATGTGCGGCTTTTATAAGCCTAACGATCACTGAATATAATATCATCCATGTGACGCTATAGGACGTCATGTGGTCTGCAATAATGGGGACTCCCGATGGGAAGACATAGGGAAAGAAAATTAATCGCTGCACCATAGCTGTCTGAAAATATTTCAGCGACAATAAAATTTTAATAGCATTTGTACATCAAAATTTTGGTCGTTATGATAGAAATTCTTTTGATCTTTGGTTTAGTTTGAATAAGAAGGACAATGAATAAATCACATAAAAATAAATCAGATCGGTTGTGGATTTTTCATAACTATTATTCGGTATTTTATTCGTTGTTGTCATCATATTCTATAATATTTTTAGAAATTTTATTACCAGACGTCCTATTTTGTTCATCGTCTTACTTTTGAACAAATAATCTTTCTATCGCTTTGACATGATTTCTGTTGTTATTGAACACTACACGCGTACATTGCACTCCAACTAAAGCCGAATGAATGTGTTACGATCACGTATCGGAAAATCTACTTATGTTTCTATGTACAGTACCCGGCGGTAAGTAATACACATCGGGCTTAAGAAAGATAATGTCGGTTTGTAGAGCGTCGTCATTGTCATTCATACACGTGTTCCGTCGCGATTTGTCAGTCGCATCATGCGACGGAGACGACGCTCTACAAACCGACAATCTCTTTCTTAAGCCCGATGTGTATTACTTACCGCAGGATACTTATAGTTCGTCTTACCTTAGTTCGGTTTTTTTATCTTACCAATGTTTTTAATAAACACATGCAAATTGTGAGAAGAACCCAATCTAACACTTTTCTATCTTTACGCTTAACTTATTTTAAGTTCAATATAATTTTTTTTCAATAATAGTGGGTTCAATTATCAAGCTAGATCCCCCTTGTAGAGAGTTTTCTCTCTGCATGGCGCTATATAAATGGTAATTTTATTATTATTGAGGGATTCCGGTACACAAAAGTTTGAAGACCAACATAAATAAATTGGAAAAAATTGTACTTTTCTACACAAGAAAATATCCAAATTAGCTGCAGTGAAGTTATTAGAGCAGCATAACTGACCTTGTCAATTGCGTAAGAAGCCATTCCCGGGAATGTGTTGAAAACAAACGCTACTTATCCTCGCAGCTTCAATCAATTTCATTGAACTGACCTCTTTACTCAATTGGACCTTCAAATCCAATGAAGCAAACCTCGTTTGGATCGAGACACCTTCCAATGAATACATCCTATGCACCTTAGCGATCGACAGTAGCGTTCACCGCTCTACATAGAGAAGGTTATTACTACTAGCCGATGTCAACTATGATAAATCAAGCATAACTAATGATTCCCAAAACCACTAAATTGTAATATGATTTGTCCACGGAAAACATGTCATCTGGATTTCCCTCAGCATGTGTCTCCATGCAAAGCCAACTTCACGCCCCGCAGCGAGAACTCAATGTACAACATCATTATTTAATTACTGTTAATTGTTATATCCAAGTTGACAACCTTCAGCAGAATGTGAATATTGACACCTTAGAGGCGATTCATAAACGTTCTTTCTAATAAAAGTATATTGGAGTATTACTCAACAATTTGATCAAATAACTATTTTATCCGTACAAGCACAATTGAAAAGGTTCTGAATTATTTTCTGAGATTTATTAATCTTCGTCTCGGCGTCTCATCTAACATGCTTGACTAAGATCTCTTATTGAATTTCAACTACCTTTTAAAAATCTCTGAAAGAAGGATTATATTCGATTTGGTATTTCTATATAAGGTTATTCATTGTATCGATGATAGGCCCGATATACTGACACAAATTGGTTTTCACACTCCTGCTAGAAACACAAGAAAATATTCAAATTTAAATATGCCATTATACATGTGTTGACTACAGTTGCACATTTATCAATCGTAAGAAAACATTTAGGTAACTCTATGTCTAGTTTTGTGAACATTTTCAATATACATGTTGTTGAGTTTAGGAGGGTTTTCCTTAATCTAAGGTCTTGACTGGGGGATATAACTTTAGTGTTTATTAATCTAAGTATAAGTTTTTATCTAAATACGAGTATATGTTTGAAAGAGATTCTATTTTATATTATTATTTTTAAATTTTGTAGTATTTTATTGTCGATCACTTTTTTTTTGTGCATTGGTATGTTTAAACATCATATTTTGAAAGATACATGTATCATAAAATGTATGATTTTTTAAATAAATATTTATTATCTACGTGATTTTAAGTTTTACTGGGTTTTGTAAAAGAAAATTAAGTATCATTTATTGTTTTAGTAAATAATAGAGTAAGTTCCACTGGACTACGGACCAAAGAGTGATTACTTATTACGAATTACTCCACGCTCCAGCTCCAAACAGAAGTATATATGACTATGTATATATTTCTCTCCGAGAAAATCCATACGCCGTCAGTAGAATCTTAACTATTCTGCTATCTTTTTCCTTCCCATTAAAATTTTCCGGTGCGAAACAGGGACAAGATACTTGTTGGAGTCTCAGTTTAACTCATTTTTTAATCGGAAAAGCTTTTCAAGATTTACACTCGACCTATATACCTGAAATATGCGACACAGTGGAACGAGCTACTGGGGTACCACCTCGCCTGTTTGCGTCACCAACGTTTTATACCAAATGCTGTATTTAAAAAAAAGTAGAGTAGGTAAGAACAGTATAGTATTCACTGTATTTAACTTTAAATTTCATTTTCTAGTCCTTTGATCCAGAAGAATAAAGGGGAGAATGTGATTTAGGTTATTATTACATATGATATAAAACCTTTCGAGAACGTTGCAGCTCTCATTTTCAGGGCTTGTTGGGTAAAAATCGAGCATATTATTAACTAAATATATAAATGCTTTATACATACACTTAATATCGCATATCGGTGAATCTATAAATTATTCTTGGTAGTTCATCTTCCCTTGGTAAGCTCCTTGCGGTTTTCTTACCAAATATGTTTTTTTCTTAACATACGCACATGCGAGAAAGATCATAACTAAATGATTCCTGCCATTTCCTTTTTATTCTTACACTAATCGTGTTTTTTTCCGTAATATTTTTAATCTGTCAATAACAGTGGGTACAATTTTCGAGTTTGATCACCCTCGAAGAGAGTCAGCTCAATAAATGGCGCTATATAAATTGACATTTTATCAATATTCTTCAAGATTTAATTAATTAATTTACTAAAACGCTACTTTAAATATTGTATAATTTGGTGGGATTATTACCAAATAGTAATCTCTTCCAACTAACCAGGAAGATTTTTTAACAATTTTGTTTCCAGTGGTAGGTGACAGATGATACTCGTAAAAGACAGAATCGTAAGATATATGACAACATAATTCATTTGACAATTTAAACATAATATAATAATTTTATCTGCGGCTATGAGAAAGGAGGGGATATTGGTAAGAAGTGGAAAAGAAGAACCAGAACACACGCCACGTCACTGAAGAGAAATATAATTCTTGAATGATTGTGAACAAATGGATAAGTTAATAATAATACTTATGGTCACCATTAGTCATAATCAGCTCCAATACTCGTGGCTTTACCATATTCAAGAAAAATACATGACAAAGAAAACAAATTCATAAACAAAAATGGTATAATATTATTCTAATGAAAACATTTATATAGTGCGTCTTAGAAACACTCTCCTTTTAAAGAGACTTTTCACGGACGCTCTAACTACAACTGAAAGATAAAATATTTTGCATATATTACAAAAAAAAAGTTGCGTGTAATAATGAGAAAAAAGCGGCTGTGACCATTATATTATGTACTTCCTTACGTCTGTATATGCTAAAAAACTAATTTGTTAAGAAAACAGTAAAAAATTACCAATTATGGATAAACTTCACAGAAACCTTTGTCTTGTAGATATTCCGATATGTGGTAGTAACACTTGGCTTTAGGTGTAGTGTAATATATGATATGTGTGTAATATTTATATATATATATATATATATATATATATATATATATTATATATATATATATATATATATATATATATATTATATATATATATATATATATATTATATATATATATATATATATATATATATATATATATATATATATATATATATATATATATATATATATATATATATATATATATATATATATATATATATATATATATATATATATATATTATATATATATATATATATATATATATATATATAATATATATATATATATATATATATATATATATATATATATATATATTATATATATATATATATATATATATATATATATATATATATATATATAATATATATATATATATATATATATATATATATATATATATATTATATATATATATATATATATATATATATATATATATATATATATAATATATATATATATATATATATATATATATATATATATATATATATATATATTTAATATATATATATATATATATATATATATATATATATATATATATATATATATATAATATATATATATAATATATAAAACCAT
>CATKWJ010000978.1:0-22803 GCA_949825065.1 Odontocerum albicorne
AAAAAAAAGGAAAGAAAAAGAAGACGAATTAAAAACAAAAGTCAACAATCACTACACAAAACAGTTTGCAAATAACTCCCAAGAAGATGACAGATGCGATTCTGTCGAAAGCTCGGAGACAATTATCTCAAATTACGCGGATAAACCGTAAAACCAAAATGACATATTCATTCATCCGTGAAAATCTTAAAACAAATATATATATATATATATATATATATATATATATATATATATATATATATATATATATATATATATATATATATATATATATATATATATATATATATATATATATATATATATATATATATATATATATATATATATATATATATATATATATATATATATATATATATAATATATATATATATATATATATATATATATATATATATATATATATATATATATATATATATTATATATATATATATATATATATATATAATATATAATATATATAATATATATATATATATATATATATATATATATATATTATATATATATATATATATATATATATTATATATATATATATATATATATATATATATATATATATATATATATTATATATATATATATATATTATATATATATATATATATATATATATATATATATATATATATATATATATATATATATATATATATATATATATATATATATATATATATATATATATATATATATATATATATATATATTTATTTATTTATATTTGTTCATGAGAGACTGGTACGTATTATTTCTTCGCTTTTTGTTTTAGAAAAATGTAGATGGAAATTAAACATAATAGTTTCCCAATTTGGTAGGAATATTTGATTGCGAAAAAATTGCTTCACACATGTGCAATGACTGAGTATATCATATAATGGAAAAACACACTTCCTAAAAAACATTAAGTGTAGCGTAAATGTACAGTTAAGCACGTTTTTAAGATTTAAAAAAATATATTTTGATCTATTTTTAGATAAATTAACCAAATTACAAAAAATGTATCGAACGGCTTCTTGAATTTCCTGCGGAAATTCATCGTAACGTTAACACAATTCTCGTAAAATCGGTTGAAAAGTAAGTTTATCATGTACTTATAGCCAATACATCTATCGTATCTTTGTCAAAAACTGTACATTTTCCTTTATTTTCAATAATGACTTAAAATAAAGTATTTTTTCCTATCGATTTATAATTTTTTCACAATTTTCTAAAGTATATTTAATAACACCAATTATTTGATCAATTTCGTTAGTATGTGTATATGAAAATAAAGTTTTGTTCTTCTAATAAGCTCTTTATTTTTTCTCATTAATATTTCGTCAAGTAATACTTTAATTTGCTTCTACCGTTCATCGAGGATACGTGCGGGTGGGGTGGAGGGACGCTCATCACATCAGGATTTCTAGCTCTATTATACTCGTAGGTGCCCATCCTGTTATCGCACTAAACTATAATATTATATTTCTCTAGACAAAATATATACTACATCACTATCTTCAATAAAATTCATATTTTGTTGTCAGTTAGCATAGCCAATCAATCACACATCATTCGTTTTATTCATATCCCTAAGCTATTATTGTACCAATATAATCACGTGATATAGAAATTGTCAAGTAGCTTGTAAATTTTACGAATTGAAAAATGTAAGAAGAACAGTTCTATTTTATTTTAATATTTTTTTTATTAAATTGTCGAGATATTAAAAAAGCCCTTCGGTATTAAATGTCACAAGTCAATACATTATTAACATTTTATTCAAAAATGTTTACCGGGACAAATTAATGAACATTCCTATTCAATCATTGTCATGTTACGCAGCATTTACTTGGAATTCAAAAAGCAGGAAGTGTTGAAATTTATATGAGATTATCAAATTACTGAAAAAATCGAGGTTCATGTAGTCGCCTAATGATTGGTATATTAAAGATGAGTCTCGATATTCTTATTTGTATTTTACATCTCAACGTAAGAATTTAGTTAATGTATGACAAGTAATGAGTTCTTGTCACTCCAGAGATGTTGACTTTTCTGATGATCAAAGGTATTCAACAATCAGTATGATGCGCACACAACATAGGAGGGGTAATGTAGAAAACACTCGACTGAAGAGTTGTTGAGCAGCAGATGGGGAGCTTGGTGGCGAGTGGGGCCAACGCAATACACCCTTTGTCGTGTCGAGTGCTCTTCGGATTGTTAATACAATACAGAAACACTAAGGAACAATCGTATTTTTATTTACTGTCAACAAATCTGTGAGCATCAAACCTATTTTATGTTTAATAGTTTTAAAGGGCTAAAAAACTCAAGAACTTTCGATCATATTATGAAGTATCAAAATTAACAAGATTGAATACAAGAAATAGGAGAAATTTAAATATCGTTACAATACTTTATGTGCCTAACCGTTCTTTCATATATTGTTGAAGATTTTCATTGCATTTTCTTGCACTACGCTGAAGCAAAGATTGCATATAGGTTTTCGGGTCAACCATTCTTAATTTTTTACATACTTTCTTTTTCATACTGTGAGATAAGCTCCTAATATTAAACTTACATTCTCGATGAAATCCTTTGAGGAGTGAACTAAAAAGCATTACATTTATATTGATAATCTATTTGTGCTGCAGCAAAGGTGTTTTTACAAACACTTAAACATATAATCACACTGAATCTCTTACAGTTCTCTTCACACTTTTATCCTGTGAGTAATTGCTGTCAGACGAACGCTTTTATCAGACTTGGTTCCTTTTTTTTGGGTAACATCGGTAATCGAACTCGAAATTATTGTGCGAAAGACATTAGTCTCACATAACTAATCCATCGAGGTCGTTTTCTTCTCATTTCATATATAGGCATATAACAAATGAAAGATAGTATACTTATCCACACTTTATTTATTTCATTTTATCAAACATACTCGTACATTCCACTTTCACACGTCATAGCAATTTTAATGAAAATAGTGTTTAATATGAAGCTGTAAAACATGAAGGAAAAAGTGTTCGTGTAAAATAAGAATTAAAACAAAACCACCCTGTTGAATTCAGTTCAATTATCGAGTTAGTAACGGAAATAGTCGGTAGGCGGCGCGTGGCGTCTGGCAACAAAAGACATGCGCCCTTCATTTTCCCCATTCCAACGGAAGCACCGCAACATTTAAAATTTAACTTAATTTAATATTCTTATTTTTAATTAATTTTAAACCCAGAATATGGGCATGCTTCTTGAGTATAATTATTAGTATTTAATTCAAATGAAGGTTTTTTTTATTTCAGCTAGTACAATATTTAAATTGACTGAATATACTCATAGTTCTAAAAAATATTATTAACATTCTAGGACTTCATATACCGCTCATAGCACCGAGTACACCGAAACACATATTAGGAAGCTACGAAGTAGAAGTAGGACAATAATAAATCAGATGAAAATATGCCTCAGAATAGTCCAGTCAGGAAACTGTCGGGAATCGATTTCGGTACGCCTGAGTTTTAAGTAAGCATTTTTTTTATAATTGAAACTCGGTGCCAAAAACATCCATTTTTATAGACTAAAATTAGACAATGTTTAGAAAAAAATACTCATTGGTACTGAAACTTGAAAAAGTATCCGTTACAATTTTTACGGATTTGTCATATTTGTTGAAAAATCGCAAAAATATTCGATATAATTTTGTATTGTTTATGCACCAAACGATTATATAAAAAATAATAATATTGTATTAGACCTCTTCAATTATTTTAATTTCATTACTCTTCTTATATTGAGTTAGTTCTATGTTGAAGTCAATATGGGTGGTGGATATTTTTAATGTATGGTAGATGTTGTTGTGTTCATGTGGGTCCTTCTCTGGCGTTTCCTTAAATCTTGACTGGAGGTTTGTTTTTCCTTTTTCATGTTATTGTATTGTTTTATAATTTAATTAATTTCGTATTTTTGTTGATTGTATTTGAGTATTTTTTTTATTTATAATATTGGAAATGTTATATCAGAAACACTAATATACTCGTACATTGGAAATCCATATGTTTTGAATTGTGTTGATCTTTTGAAATTGTAGATATTTCATATTTTATTTATTTAACGTTGTTAGGGTTTGTAAAGGACACTATTCTAATTAATATTTAGTTTATGTTGTTAGGGTTTGTAAAGGACACTATTCTAGTTAATATTTAGTTAATGTTGTTAGGGCTTGTAAAGGACACTATTCTAGTTAATATTTAGTTAATGTTGTTAGGGTTCGTAAAGGACACTGTTCTAGTTAATATTTAGTTAATGTTGTTAGGTTTTGTAAATTACTCTATTCTAGTTAATGTTGTTAGGGTTTGTAAAGGGCACTATTCTAGTTAATATTTAGTTAATGTTGTTAGGGTTTATAAAGGACACTATTCTAGTAAATATTTTCAATAGGTAATAAATATAAAAACAAGAAGAAATAAAATATATGTTCAGTTCTTCGGATAGAATTTCAAGAAACCAACCATAAATGTTTACGAGTATGAGTAACATTTTTTTGCCAAAAATCTTGTCAGTTCCCAACAGACAATACAGCACTCCATCAATCAAATGTATAAAAGTATACTCAAGATTGTCAAGCTTTGACTTAAAATATAGGTTTTGTTTTTTTAAACCATCGATGTATTTATAATATCCGATTCCTAATTCTGAAATATTTTTCCCTGGTGAAGTTCCGAAAACCACGTGTCATAATGGGGTTTGAGCACGATGTTGTTTCAACTGATCGGAAAGGTTTGACGGCACGTGTGGCGGCACGTGGACTGCTGATTGTGCTTTCCGTACAATGAGTACCATGTTGTATCACATGTAAACATCACGCTAATTAGGAAATCCCTGAGCTCTCTTCTTTTGATAAATTTTTTGTATCGCAAGTAAACAAACCCTTATTATAAAAATATTAATTTCAAGCTATCCTCTCTCATAAATATTGGGTTATTGAAAGGATAACAGTAATATAAGATTTTTCTATAAGATAAAAAATACAATTTGTTTTTGGAAAGTTTCACAGTAAAAATGACATTACAGCCCAACTCAAGTACGAGTATAACTACGTCTTGTAGGTAC
The DNA here is from genome assembly GCA_949825065.1 of Odontocerum albicorne. NCBI lineage: Eukaryota > Metazoa > Arthropoda > Insecta > Trichoptera > Odontoceridae > Odontocerum > Odontocerum albicorne. The sequence goes on from CATKWJ010000978.1 coordinate 5,101, forward strand.
AATAATAATTATATTCGTAGTTAAGAGGAATGAGAAAAACATATAATACTCGTATGGGGTTTTGGGTCAATTTTTGATAAGTTGAAAATGATATTTTCTTAAGCGGAGATTGCATATTTACTTTCTAGATAATCCCTTTTTATTTTTCACGTAGTCCTGTACTATCCATGGTATTAGGCTCAGGAACCCCCTACGAACTAACATAAATTTCACTTCGTCGTGGCATGTATCAAACAGCGACTTAAAAGGCATTATATTTTCTTTAACTGACGTAACATGTCACCTAGTTTGCTCACTATCCTTCTTAATATTCCCTCCTATCTCGTAGCAGCGGATGAAATTTATATATTTCAAATGATTCCTACCTTCGTTTTACTTTATAATTTTGTCTTTTATATTTAGATTTTACTTAATAATACTCGTAACTATGCAAATTAAATAAGTGTCGCAAAGTTACAGTAAAACAATCAAAGAACGTTTGATTGTAATATGGATATTGTTTCCACATAATTGATTTTTAATTGCTTTGGAAAAAAACTATTGTATTTTTTTAGACTCCTGTCTAATTGAAAAATATAAACATAGACTGAAGTCTAAAACAAAATTGATCTATTTATACAGAATTAAAAATAATAGTAAACAAGCTTACTTAGAGTTTAAAGAACAAAATTGATGTATAAATATAGATTTAAAAACAATAGTAAACAGATTACATAACTATTGTTAATATTTCATTCATAGTTAAGGCATTAATACTGTGGAGGTTTAAAAACATTGTAATTTGATTAATCAAGCACTGTTCATTCAACTTCATATAACGGTATAACCCTACCGATTTCAAGGTTTTCGCCTCATCATCAGGGGAGCACAAACAAATTTGTTTAATCGGTCTTGTTTGTGCTCCCTTGATGATGAAGTGATAACCTTGATACCGGTAGTGTTATACCGTGATATAAAGTGGAATAAACAGTGTTTGATTTAAAATAATACAATTGTTAATATTCTTTTGTTGGTTTGCTGTTGGAAAAAAAAATTTACTGCTTTGTTGGTTACATACACCACTTTTGAAAAAGTTTCCCGATTGAGGTGCCAGGAGATAATTGTTTAGAAGTTACGCTTTATGGTCATCAAGAGCTTGAATGAAATGGAATCTGATGACATATCTGAGCTTGGCGTTTATGACATCTCTACTGAATCCCAATTCGGATAATTGAGATTCGCTACTTGGATGGTAAACATGTTCAACAAGCTAAACAAGGCGTGTTGCTGTGGATCCTGTTTAATGGATTAGTCTGCAGGTAGAGCTGCGTTTATAGGATTATCTGGAGGGCTTTCATCATATTAAATTAAATAATTGACATATTATTCTACTCGGAGAGGCAAGTGAGTTGAAATACTCGTTCAAACGTTTTACAAAATCACTTCCTCCGTGACTTAGTGGTATCACGCTTCCTTTTTTATATAATATATTTGTCATTTAATATATTTTAATGACTTAAAAATATTGCCACATTGCAATGAGCCCCCCCCGCCGAGATTGAACTTTATAGAATAAAATGTGTAATATGTATTAGAACGTTATTAATCGATAAGAAATTTTTCCATTTTATTTTAGTCGTATACAACAATGTTAGGTTATTGAGATCATGATGCAGTTGGAATTATGGAAGGATGTGAATACAGTGTATGATATATGTCCCCACAGGGTTTTTTTTCCATACTTAGGATGAAAATATGAGGCGTGGGATTAAAGAATGACACTACTTCATCACAGGCCTTGCCTATTGACGTGGTTTTCCATATCGACAAAATGGTGGGTTTTTAGGATTTTTATGTATTTGTACTCTACAGTTAACTTTTCAATTAAAAACATCTAAATTGTAAAAGCTGTATTGTAGAAAATTAACAAAATGGGAATAAGAAATATATATCATACAAAATGAGTATGAAAAAAAAAATTCCACTGATTTAAATATTAACTGATACACTACTGACTACCATAAAATAATCATTTAAATATTTAATAATAAAAAATGGGGATAAAATAAACATATAATTAATTTAAATATTCAATAATATAAAAGGGGATAAGATACAGATATTATTCATTTAAATATTTAATAGTAAAACATGAGGATACTGACATTCAAAATGAAGATGAAAATAAAACATTTCCTTAAACTGATTGAAGTATAAAATAATTATTTTCCGATACACTATTGACTACCATAAACCTATCATTTAAATATTTAATAATAATAATGAAAATAGTTTTACAATAACAGGAGGGTTTGTTTATAACAATAGGCGTCGTGCACCCTTTCATCCTCTTTTTGATTTTGTAATTATCACAACAAAAGCTGGCTTTCCACACAACTTTAGGGTGTGTGAAACGATTAAAATATTTACGAATTTCCGGTGAGCTCCCACTTCTGATTTCAATCTGAACAAATTATATTTTTTGACCAATTATTATTGAAATGCTTGGTTGACTACTGAATGAAAACAAAAATAGAAATTAAGAAACAACGCGTTTATAAATTGTAGTTAAACATGGAAATATATATTTTGGTTAGATCTTTTTTATCTCTCCATAATGTGAGTATAACTAATTTTTAAGTTGAGAAAGACAAAAAAAACATTGAAGAATAAATGTGAATCAATTATTATATTGTATATCAATATATGGTCCTATGTTTGTGCTGAAAATTTATTTATATAAGTCTAATATGACATTAAAATACTGACAAATAGGAAAATACTTATTTTAATATTATATCAAATATGTACATTTCAAATTATTAACCAAAGCCATAGTACAATAACATACTTTTCGTTATTTATTATTTGACACATTTAATTTCACTGATTGGTTATATAGAACAATTGTATGATACGATTTTGCAGTCAGCATCGGTGGTTGATGAAAAAAATAAATATTGGGTCCTTACATGTGAAATTGGCGTTTTGTTTGGGAGGAACATAAAGTTGATTTTTTTTTTAATATAATATATTTATTTAATCAAAGTATGTACCATTGCTATCTATGCACTTTTGCCATCTCATAGGTAGTTCATCGATCCCTTTACTAAAAAAACCATTCGGACTGCCCCATCGGAGTTGAATTTTTTCCCTTGCAAGAAGTTATCCAAATTTCGAAAAAAATAGTAATCTGTTGGGGCATGGTCCGGAGAGTACGGTGGATGTCTTAGACATTCCAATTGAAGCTCTTCTAATTTGGTAGCCGTCTGTTGTGCAGTGTGTGGTCTAGCGTTATCATGAAGCAGCAGTGGCCTAGAGCGATTAACCAGCCTCGGTTGTTTAGCAGCTAGCTTTTCCATCATGGTTTGCAGTTGCTGACAATAGACATCTGCCGTAATCGTCTGGCCAGATTTAAGAAAGCTGTAGTGAACGACACCAGCACTAGTCCACCAAACGCTCACAAGTAACTTTTTTGGAGTCAATTTTCGCTTGGGGCATGGTTTGGCTGGTTCGGCAGGGTTCAGCCATTGCGATGAGCGCTTCCGATTATCATACAGGATCCACTTTTCATCACAGGTAATGATTCGATTCAAAATCCCTTCATTATTGTGCCGGTTGAGTAATGCAACGCAGCAGTCAACGCGCGTTTGTTGATTTGCTTCACTCAATTCGTGAGGTACCCACCTTTCAAGCTTTTTCACCTTCCCAATTTGCTTCAAGTGGATTAAAACAGTTTTATCACTAACACCGCAGCCTGCAGCTAACTCAGACGTGGTTTGCGATGGATCTGCTTCCACAATAGCCTTCAATTCTTCATTATCAACTTTCTCCACGGGGCTTGTTCTGCAGATCGAAATTTCCAGAACGAAAACGTTGGAACCAAAAACGCACTGTGTTTTCTTTTGCGGCACCGTCGCCATACACATCATTAATCCTTCGAGCCGTTTCTGCAGCACTGGTGCCACTGAATTATAATTTTCGAAACACAAATACTTGAGTAAATAGCTGTATAAATTTGAGTTTGAAATTCCTAACCAAAGAGAAGATATTTGAGATCAAAGTTGCAAGTACGGCAAAACGCCGGTTTCGTATGTGGGGACCTAATATTAGAGCATGCTGTAAAAATGTATGCTTTTACTAATTAGTTAATAACATATGATTTATTAATAATGTCTGACAGTATTAATGAATTGAAAGGTACACTAATAATGGAGATCAATCAGATAACTGATATAATTTTACTATTTACATTTTTTTTGAAAAAAATATTACTATGTTTACAGGATTTATAATTTATTTCTACTAAAAAAATCACGACTTTTTGATATATTAATTGAAAACTTCACTTATTCATTTTTTACGCTCGACTGGTACTCGCTACTTTCTACGTGTCAATCAGGAAATATCTTCATGGAGCTAATGCAGGAGGGAAGGGGGGGTGGGGGATCTTTTTAGAGCGTGTGCCAAAACCTATATTGGATAAAGGTCGCGGACCGCACGGATTTTTTTAGTCAATAAGCATTATAATAGGCACTTTCCCCAAGAGCTCTGTGTCAAGAATACCTCGGGCTTGCTAATAGGCTGCTTGCTACAAAGCGCCACCAAAGGATATTTTAGGTATAGTCAATCTTACCAATACGGAATCACAGTGGAAAAAACGTGACACCTCCGGTAATTGAACCAGGGACCCTTGGTTGTGAGCCAAACGACATTATCACTGAACCATGAGGACTGAAAAATTCTTATATTTAATGTTTTTATATTGAATATAAATACAATTTACATTAACATACTCGTATATGAGTGTGGTGTCACATTACATAAATATCTAAATAAATAAATATAAGTATTTTTTTGGATCCATATAAAAATAAATATGTACGAATACTCTATTTAGTTTTTAATTTTTATCCGTAAATATTATTATATTACTATTATTTTGGGTCGTATTTAAGAAACATTTTTATGTAAATCTTCTTTTTGGTGTCGGAAATCTAGAGTGTAACGCTATCACTAACGCTATAACCAAACACTTTTTTTATTGTTATTTATTTTATGATTTATAAAAACAGCTCGCGGGCCGCGGCTTGGCCATGCCTGAGCTAGTGCATTCTCGAGAGAGCGCTATGAGGTTGATAAGCGAAACTAGTCCATACATAGTACGTAATAAAAATAGTAAGTTTCTAATCAATATGTCAAATATTCACAGTATACTGTATTTTAGTATGAAAAGTTTTGAATTTATTTATTAAATATCAAAATGTAAACTTTCTATATTACGGAACATTCCTGTAGTATACGTGCATAATACATTTTTTTTGTATTTTATTATAAAAATTACGAAAGATTATGTAAAAAGACATATTTATCTTTCCACAAAACAAATGAAAATAAAATAATTATTTGATTATGTGCGTAATGGTTTAAACAATAACATTATTCAGAATATTTTTTTGTATTTTAAATACAGATTCCCTTTTGAAATAGAATGTGATAGAGACTGAGTCATGCCCTACCAAATCAGCCAGGTAGGTAATAGTTATGGAATCACCGGTCTGATTTTAGGATACTAATATGAAAGGGGGACTGTCCGGCGCGCAGGGCTGGATCTCATGTGATACGATTATTTTTGTTTCTTGTCCTCGAATAAACGGTTTTTTGAAATACGATGAGATATTCTGAGCTCGAGCAAAAATATTTCAACGAATACAATTAGGATTTTATCTTTCTGTTTTGGAGGAATAATAATACAAATAGATAGTGTTATGAAATAATAATTTTCTGTAACATGTAGTAAATAAGATTTCTTTTTAATAATCTAAACATTCTGTTTTCTTCCATACTTACATACAATCGCGCCATTTTCCTGTTAAGGAAGACAGAGGATAAGGCGACAAACTTTCCGATCACGAAATATTTCCTTCATCTCCTTCACATTCATAAATCTCATACATTTCCCTTTATTTATCTTACTCCTTACCTCTCCTTCCTTCAAAACTTCATTCAAATGGTCTAACCATACTTTTCACGCTCATCCACTTATGATTGTATTATCATGTTGTTCAATATATCCCCCAGCCCCCTACTTAACATATCAGTTTTTGGACTTTTTCTTATTATATAAATTATCTTGATTTCATTGAATTTCAACTTTAAATGTAAATAACATACATTTCTGTGTAGGCGCATACCTTATGACTATTGTATATTTGAATAACATCGTCTTTGAGGGATTCGGTTTGAATTAATTCTTTACTAGTATCCGAGTTTCATAATTTATGTCGTCAGTGAGATACAGGCAAAAGCCTAGTTACCTGGGGACACGACAAATGAAAGGCAACAAATCTAAATCCATTAAAATTATGGGTCCAAATTCAATTACCTGTTGTTTTTTTAGCCAATTGTGTATATTTCTTGTCATGTGAAAATATATATATTTTTTTAAAATTGAAATTCCTCCAACCCTGTTAGATCCATCCCTCTTATTGCAACCATGACATAAGTCAGCAGAGCACAGATCGCATCTATTGTTTTATCAGGGAGCGTAATGATAGCCGAGTAATTTGTTCCGAGCGATGCCGCAACAGCTGCGCGGGGCGGGACTGATGCTCTGATGATGTACACGCGTGATTGCGATTAAAGTTCTTGTAAAAATATACGAGTATATACACCCATACCTCGCTTTACGGCCTAGATACGTTCCGGAAAAGTTGGCCTCAAAGCGAAAAGCCGTATAACGAATCAATTATTTTGATACAAATCCATACAAATTCAATTGGATCTGTTCCAATTTTATATAAAATAATATAGTTGTTAGTTCATAAAGCATTTTATTCTTTTTATTTCCTATAAAAATGCTCACATAAAAGTACAAAATAATGGAATAATAAACTAAATTAAAAAAATAAACATATAAATTAAAAAACAAAAGAAATCATATGCACATATGTATACATATAATCTGATGACGAACATTAACATGAAGAATCAGTAAGCTATATGATAATATGCTGCCATCATCACTTTCCGCTGTTTTGGATTGTTGGACCCAGTTTAAAATATTGGTCCAACGTTGTCTGCTTCGCCTTGCAGTGTTTTGTAACAGGTAATGGCTGAGTTTACTCCTCGAGACACTTTAGCGCTGCGTTCTTCGTCGGGATCATTTTGAAGAAGGATGTTCATTCCCTGCTCGAAATAAGAAAGCGCATTCGACAAGTTTTTTGCTGTTAGTTGTTGGCATATATCAGGCTCTGGCTCTGGCTCCTCATCAAGTGCTCGTTCTGTTTCTAACTTGATCAGTTCCTCGTTTGAAAGAGGTTCTCTGTCAGCATCTAGAAAACCAATCAAATCACCTTCTTCCAAATCCTCAAAACTAAGATTGTTTGCTAAGTTTAATATGTTTTGTCGAATTTCAGAAAGAGAATTAACTTTATGCTCATTAGTTTTTATGCATTCTGGCCATATTTTTTCCAAACATGGTTCATTGTGGTTGATTTTAATCCCTTCCACGATTTGCTAATGTTGTCTACGGCATCTCTGATGCTGTATTTTTTCCAAAACTGTTTTATCGAAGATTCACTTTCGGTTTCGTGAATAAGGTTACGAAATGTTCTGCGTAAATAATAAGCTTTAAAAGTGGCTATTGCACCCTGATCTATTGGCTGGATCAGAGCTCTTGTATTTTTGGGAAGGTACTCAATCTCCACGTCTTCAGATAAATTAACCGGGTGCACTGGAGCATTATCCAAAATGAGCAATGCCTTGTTGCTCAAGTTTTTGTCCTTCAAATATTTTTTTACTTCTGGGCAAAAATAATTTTTAAACCAGTCTTCAAAGAGAATCTTAGTCATCTAACCTTTCTTGTTGGATCTCCAAATGACGGGCAATTGTTTCTTGTTCAGCCCTTTAAAACACCTTGGATTTTCGGAAAGATATACTAAAAGTGGTTTTAGCTTAAAATCCCCTGCAGCATTAGCACCAAGGAGCAAAGTTAATCGTTCTTTTGACACCTTATATCCAGATGCAGACTTTTCATATTTTCAAATGTAAGTTCTTTCAGACATTCGCTTCCAATAGAGTCCTGTCTCGTCTATGATACATTGAAAACTTGTTCAGGTCGGTATCCACCTCTTTCAATAATTCTTTTCAAAATGTTGGAATATTCTTTAGTTGCGTCATCATCGGCACTAGCTCTTTCACCTTTCATTTTTAAGTTGTGCAAATTGTGGCGATTTTTTAATTTTAAGCATTTTTTTGGCCGTATAACGAAACATTGTGGGCCGTAAATCGAAAAGGGTCATAATTAAAAAAGGCCGTTATAGCGAAATGCCGTATAAAGAGCGGCCGTATAGCGAGGTATGGATGTACCAAATTGTATGAATATGCATAAAATATTGCTGAATCTTCTTCCGTTCTCAAAGAACTGAGAGTTACCGACAGATTGTGGATCATAGTCCTACGACGGTTCCTTCGATTCTTTCGACACATTGTCCATGACCATGGATAAAGTTTTGGGAGACTGGAATCATGTAAGAACGACGCACAATGCGTTGGACTGACCAAGTGAGGGATGCGACAGCACTACCCTTATCAACTGATCTTTGAATACAGGGATGAATGAAGAGGAATTATCAAGGGCTATCATGAGTCACGATGCTTAGTCATAAGCTATACGATAGGATGGATGACTTAATTATTAAATATACTTCCTCTACCACGCCGTCTACTCACATTTGCACTATATATTTGTTTTTTTAGTCCTGTTTCATTCATTCGTTACACGTGTTCAAACTATCTTAGAGTGCTCTTCCTCATCTTGTTTAACACGTCAGCCTTTAGTTCACACTCATCCCTAATAACTACATTCCGATTATGTCATACATTGTCATCACATATTTTCTTCTATTTCATACATTGTCACCCCATCTGTGTCAATGTAATAATTTGGAACTAATATTTTGATTGTTGGTACTATTTTGACATAATCGAACAAATTTTATGCTTACCAAAATTTTGCGAAATAATTTAAACACAAATTGGAAAATCTAAAAATTGATATACTGAAATCTTTTGTATTTGTCTTTCTGTTTTTTGTGAAATACTTTAATCTGCCTATTAACTTCCTTAGTAGAAGGATTATTGACAAGTAAAAGTTGGTAAGCATGCTAATGGACAAGTAAAAGTTGATTTTTGCAACTAAATTCTTGTATTTCGTTAAAATTAGTTTAAATATAATTGTTTTCTTCTTTCAGAAATACACACGTTACTGTTTGTAAAATTAAAAAGATATTTTGAAATTAATAACACCTATTTTTATAATAATCGCCAATTTAGAAAGGAGCTTAATTTTAAAATTTAAATATCTCAGAAACAGTAAACTGTTAGTTACCAATTTATGCCAGAAACCCGACGATGTTTTATTTTAATACTCAAATTTGACAACACGTTAGCAAAAAAGTATCTTAATATGAAATACTAATTTAAATCGATACTTTTATAACTTATAATTTTTTTTTGTCAGATTGTCGTAAATTATACAATTTAATTAATGCTCTCCTTGACAAACAACATTTTACGGCTGCTAACCAAATTGGAAAAACCCCATTGGATTGATCTGACCTTATTATTGTACCTCAATATCGAATCAGCATTACTGGTGTTAATAATTTCGAGTATAGTAGACTTTGTTATTCATTGTTTTATTTGCATCTCGGTTTAAATAATACTATGGTTTTAATAAGATTATAAGCTGGCTATTTTTGAGCTAGTATTTATTTAAAAAATAGCGCTATTTGTACAATTAATCTGACGCCAAGTAAATTGTCCTTTTCCAAGTACGTTTTAGTATTATATTCAAACAGACGAGTACTAATAGTTGTTAGGGTTGTAGTTGTAATAGTTGTTAGGCCAACATATTTATTCAAACACTATAAACATTTTAAATAAAATGTATTTGATAGTATAACACTTTCGTTGTGTTCGGTACAACTTGGCGGGTTGATTGTCATATGGTCCAACAAGAAAGGTGTTAAACAAGCTTTAAGCGAGCCAAAACTGGAACCCTTTTATAAAAAAATCTGAGTACTTACTGGAATCGAACCCGTAACCATGGAGTTAAATAAAAGGGTTCTTATCAACTAGGATACGGTCTGAATATGTTAATCCTTTGACATTTATTTTCATGATAATTTTATTTAGATTATTGATTTTGTTAATTTCGTAAAGGTATATGTTTTGCATAATCTTTAATGAAACAGTGTGGTAATTGTTCCATGTTGATACTTACGATATATTCAGCTGTATCATTCCGTGACGATTTCCGTTGTCTAGTTGATAAGACGCTGGTTTTTCACACGGGGGTTTCGGTTTCAATTTCCAATAGTACCCAAAAAATAATAAAAAAAGGTGTACCAGTTTTGCAAAACAGTTCATTTGGTAACAATAATGCACGCGCTAGACTTATGCGAGTATTGTTGCCTGTCTACGTGCGGTAGTATTTTCAAACACGTGCGATGTCGAATTGTGAGTTACTAGCCTACTTCATTGGTTCTTATCCAGAAGGCTAGATTACTGAGAGCGAAGAAAATATTGTCACCCAGCCACTTTTTTCAATATGTTCGCGTCGTTAATTCAGATATGTTGAGAGGTATCGTACCAATCAAATAATGAATTGTATATAATGCCATGAATAATAATTCAAAATACCTTTACACGTGTTTTAATGGAAACGAATAATTAGACCAATAACCGATATATTGAAACACGATGATAAAAAAAACAAGCGATGTTGGTGTTGGCGTACACATTCATGTCCAGAACCTGTTTTAGTTTACAAACATATTTTAGTGGCTGGCATTATCTCATTTAGTTCATCTTAGAAACAGGGATTGAGCAGCTGGTTTTTTCCACTAATTTCTTCTGATTTTTTTCGTATTCTTCTCACTGAAAGCACTTCTACAGCATTCATTCGGCTCATTTCAGTACTTTCCCATACTCATATTTCACTTCTATACACCGAAGTTGATGTTCAATACTGTTGCGGAATATAATTTCATTGAAATAATCTGTAACCACGTTGGTTGAATAACCCCCGTGGCCTAGTTGATAAGACGTCTGTTTTTCAACCCGGGAATTGCGGGTTCAATACTCTTTGGAACCCAGACTTTATAAAAAGGATTCTAATCTAGTTTTCCCCTTAATGCCTATTTAACACCTTTCTGGTTGGTTCAAAGAAATTGCCACATGATAATAAACCCGCTAGATTGTACTACATATAGCGGAAATATAATACAATACAAATACTGACCGGTTTGAAAATATATTGTATTTTATGTAGATCATCAATATTAACAGAAAAATTTTTTTTAGCAAATTTTATATTGAGATTAAATTTGGAATAGACTTTTTGCAATACGAGTATCTCCTTCTTGAATAATGGCCATGAACTCTTATAAATGAAGGAGTATACGCCAGTGTCAAGTGATGTGATATGAGTGTCTTCGACACTCGTAGTTTTTAGTTTTGAAAATTAAAATAGAAACTCTTTGAAAAAGTGAGTGCGGTGCGTTCTCTTCTCAGTTTTCTCGTATAATTAGAGCCCTGTTTCCACTTTATATGTATATATTATATATCGCTACCCTAATTTGTAAATTGCTAACTCCATAAATACCAAATTTACAGGGTGGCAATAAAGCTGCATAACTATTCTAAATTGAGTCTTATTAGTATTTTTTTGCACTTAAATATCAAGACGACCAAGAGACACACTCCGAGTAAAAAAAGTTAAATATCATTATGGCATCATAATTTTATCGAAAATTATTGAAGTTAGCAATTTTGCGATGGTAAATATTTAAAATTGTTGTAATTATTGTAGGAGTTAGCAAAATTGCACATTAATATTATTTTTTACTGTGGAGGTCTCCTAATAATGAAAAACAAATAACTTGAAGAATTTTATTTGGATATAAACAATGCAAGAGTGATGATAAAATACACAAATCAAACGATATAAAACAAGTTGAATAAAATAAAAATTATAACTAGTCAAAAATAAAGTTTAGTGATTGATGTAGCTATTTCAGTTTTCATTGTTTGAATAATTTTACATGAAAATGCAAATTTAGATCACATGTTTGTGAAATGAAGTAGACGAAAAAGGTGGTGTAATATCTCTTGTTGTGCACCATTCGGTTTTATAAAAATTATAAAATCTGATTTTGACCTCCATTCGGGCAACAAGTAATTTATGGAAGTTTTTTTTCGGCAAAAATGGGACTCCATTTTTGGAGCTCATTAAAACAGTTCGTATGATTCTCATTAGCTTCCACAAATTAATTCCTGTTGCTTTTTTAAACAATAATTGCATTTTCAAATTTTAAAATACCGCTTTTCTTCTTCCAGTTTAATACTGTCATCCTATTTAAATCTAATGTTTGCATAAGCATCGTTTTGCATACGCGTATGTCAGAATCATTCTTTCTTAGAAAATATGTTGTAAACGACACTCTAATGGATTTTTCCGGATCTATTCTACCCCTCGGTCTTTTTACCGGTAAAACTTTCATTAGCCCATCTACAAAAATTAGTTTTTCTTTCCAATTTAAGTTCCAAAATTGGTTAAAAATGTTTATTCTGTCCTTATCCGATATAGAATAACACTTCAAGACACCTTTTCAGAAACTTTACATTTACACATTTTTTAAAGTTTTTTTATCATTCTTCGGTATTTCATTATCCTTGATGCATTGTTTTCCTTTTTCTGCCTAAATATCTTTTTCCTTTCTCTCTGTTTGCCTTGTTCTTACTAGAGAACCAAGAAGAACTATCTACGTCAAACCTTTTCTTTCTTACTTTTTTAGTAGGTTGAAGCGGTCCATTAGAGTTATATGAATCTGAATACGACACTAATGAAATTTTGACTTTGACTTTCATCATCACTTATAATGTCATCAATGGTTAAATACTATCTCGGATTGTGTTACGAGTATCAGTTCAGTCGAATTTTGTACAATATCCATATTATCAGCACTTTCCATAATTATAATATTATTGTGAACCGTGTCAGGTTGTGTTTCTATAATTACTTTTGATAAATCTTCTAACCGAGCAGTAACCGTATTTATATAATATTCTGTGATTTATGCATTATCACTATCAACGACTAAAATTGGCAATTCCATGAATACATTTGGGCTTTCTTGATAACCGTCACTCATACGATTTTCTTCATCACTTTTACGATTTTCTTGGTTACTCCTACGATTTTCTGTCACTAATTCAACCATAAATATTCTTCTGCTATTCATCTATAAAAATAGACAATACTTATAAAAGTACTTTAATGCTTCAAATATTCATATTAATTTAAATAAACACAATTATGTTTAAGTCCATCCAGTAATATATAAAATGCAAAGGTGATTTTACACTTGTTGAAAAATTTCTAACACCCTTAGATGTATAAAATGAGATATTGAGTCATAAATAAGGGGAAAAAACTTGTAATTATCTTAACAAAATAGTGTTCATACTTATATTTATAGTAAATAATGATTTTTTTTCAAAATATCGTAACCGAACTCACCTTTGAAATAAAATATTTTGACAGCTACCACAATGTCACTTGATTCTAACGGATTCACATACAAAATGGTGGAGTTACACATTTTTTAGTGTTAGCATTGGTAGCATCGGAGTTATCATTTTTGATTGAGGCGTTTTTCAAGGCACTTTTAATAATTTTGGACATGTCAAATTTTTATAGCATGTGTATTTGAATGTCGAGAACAAAATGCAATTGATAAGTAATTTTTCGACAAAAGTGGAGTTAGCAAATTTACAAATTAGGGTAGCGATATCTGTTAATGACGTTGGTTTGGTGGCGCGGATCATCCTAGTTTGGGTGGATTGCCTATTAAAAAAAAAAAAAAGTGTATTGATGTACTCTTATATACTTGTTTCTATACACGTGTGTTTTGGGAAAAATCTATTTAAAGCTTAACAATATATTGATACTTTGTGGACTCGTTAACCTTGAAATAATAATGTGTCCTTTGATACCATTTTTAGCGATGGGCTTTGTTTTGTCAACACCAATTTAAGCTGCTACCTTTCCGATGCCCTTGAACATTAGCAAGTTCGTTATTATTTTTGATTTAACATAGATTTTTTAGTTATTTATTGTAATAAAACTAATTCAATTAATGTAATAAACATTGCAAGTATGTTTTTTTTAATAAAATGAAAAACAGTTTTTGTATTGGTTAGAGTTTTATTTGAGTAAATAACCGGTTTCAATGAGATTTATTTAGTATTGTATTTGTATAGAATACAACCTTGCTGATTGCTATGTTATAATTTTCGCCTATCAAAGAGTGAAAATCAAACTGAAACCGCTTTAAAAAAACGTTCTTCCGTAGCAGAAGTGAACCACGAGCTCATGAAACTGATGTATGCTCTCACGTTGCGGTTGAGCCTCTGATATGGGCCAGCGGTATCCGGCATGCGATGATGAAAACTGCAACGTTTTCGAAACGTCGGCATCATAAGCTTAACCACGCGCTAAAACACTCCGGAAAACCTTATCCATTATTTATGCTTGTTATCAATAAACATATTACAATTTTCAAAATTACACACGATGGTTTTTAAATATAAGGTATGTTATTTGAAAGTATTTTGTCATTCAACCCGTGTACATTTATTTTCTATTCAACCTTTTTTTTGACCCTCGTGACAAAATTAGTAGAAACGAATCTAGGATGTATTATAAAAGCAGTGACGGCGTGATTTATATTTTCCTGGTTTTAGGAAATGATATTATATTTCTAATATATGGTATATGTAGGTGTGCACTTTGATCTATATTTATTCAAGGACGCATGAACTGATAGTATTGTGCGAAACAATTTATCAGCATTACATTTATCAAGCTTAAGGTCTCCTTAACAAGAGGTAAAATATTGTGATTATTCTATCAATGACTAGTGTATTAAAATATGAGTCGAGATTAAAGTTTATACAACTGTTGTACGATAAAATCACTTACAAGTGTTTTTATTGGTAAATGCTACCACAGTTAGTGATAGCAATTTTTTAACTATGCTTATTTATTTAATCCTATGAATTATTGAAAATTAAATGTTCAGTTGAAAATGTTCTTCTTTTATGGTGTCAAAAGCAATTATTTCCACCCAGAATTCTAAAACATAGAAAACGCTGAGCGTTCTACGAATCTATTCCTCTCAGGTGTAAGCCACTGGGCTCTTCTGAAAATGTATTAAGTGTCAACCAGAAAGTCATACTCAACATAATAAATTAACATTTAAGGCCGTTAGCTGAAAATTTTAATAATAATTTCCCTGAAAATGAGGATCCTCGTAAAGGTAACCGCTGAATTGATAATTCCTTCATGTTATTCTTGGCTCTCCTTCTTGGAGCAGAGGGATTCCTATTCGGAACCTCTTAAGAGATTTCCAAGTTCTTCAGGGTAGTTTAGAGTCAGGTGGTTGCCTCTATAGACAAAATCCACCCACTGGGGTCCGATGTTCCTGTCGACTTGTTCGTGTTGTTCCAGAGGCTGAGTGATCTTAATAAAACTGTGCCTGAATTTAAACCAAGAATTTAGTGGTTATGCCAAATATACTCGTATATGTGGTCAAGTTGGTAGGAATTTCAACACAAAACTGGTTTAAGATTCTTCTTTTGAGTCGTTACTTTCTCTGTTGACGGATTTCTCCAACTATCTGTAGGCGAATGTTTCTGTCGATTGTTATGACTTTAGTTTTGGATTTAATGATTTCGAGGCCTTAACGTTTGCTTTTTGGTTCGATACAACGAAGGAGTTTAGATATTTATATTGGATTATCCGTTATCAGTGTGGTGTAATTGGCAGATAAATTAGTTGAACAGTAAATAAAATAAGGAAAAGCAATTCATGTTAGTGTTATATTTATGAACTACAAAAAAAAAAACAAAATTGACTGTCAAAATAAATAAACAAAATAAAAAATCTCTATGTGCGTGTATATTAGAGAATAATTTTGTTACAACGAAGGTTGTATTGGTTAACCTAGAAAACTCCAGACAAAGCAACACTTAAGAAAATGGAATTTAATTTAATTATACCCATGCTTTGAAAACATTTTCAAAATCAGACAATTGTTTGTAATGTCAGCGTTAAGAGTAGCTTCCAGGGAGATGAATGACGAGTGCTCGAATCCCGTTTGTAGAACTGTCGTTTTATTTCATCCCCTTTTTGAGAGAAAGGAAGGCATTAGGGAATGTGTCCTTTCTGTTTTTAACAATACCTATGTTTCAATTGTTTGAAAAAAATCTGTGTTCTTCGCTACAAAAAGGATTGATTAAAAAATCCCTTTTGCAGTAAATATTATTTGAAATGCAATGTAATTATTCATCAATTTTACATACTTATATATATTTTAAGGATAATTTTGCGAATCTCTGAAATCAAGTGGCCGTCACGCTCACCTGACTTAACTGCTCCAGACTTCTTTCTGTGAAGATATTTGAAAGATAGAGTATACCGTAACAATCCTCGAATCATACAGCAATTGAATGTCAACATCCGTGAAGATGTTGAAGAAATAAGACAAGAAAAATTACGACGGGTGATGGTTCACGCCTTAGAAAGAGCGCGTCAGTGTGAAGAGCAAAATAGCAGTTATTTAAAAGATGCAATTTTTAAAACTAAATGAAATTTGTTTTCAAAAAGTGTGTTTTTTGTTTATAAAAGAATAAATGTAAATTATTAAGAAATAAAAAATATATTTCCTTTTAAAATGAAGAAGGGACTTTTGGGCCACTCTGCACAAATGGTGAATTTCTTTTCACGCGGTAATCCCTTCTAACTTATCAGGTAAGAGTTACGCCGATTAGTGTATATTGATAAGCGAAAGGTTACAAAGTAAAAAAACATTACATACAAAGAAAGAAAAATAAAACATAGTCAATTTTAAAAAAATATTTCTCAAGTTCGGGAAAATATATCGAAGATGGAAAAGGCAGGCCATGGAGAAACACACTTCATCATTGAAGAGATATATATTATTTTTAAAATAATTTTTTGAAGAATTCCAGCTTAATAATTATTATTTCCATTGGTTTGCTGTCTATAAATTTACTTCAGGTACTCGTACATCACAAATAGGTTTGATCGGCCTCTGCATATCTCCCGTGATACTATTGGATTGAAACGGAACAGTTGTTCTGCGCATTGTGAAGCAAGTCGAGGTGTTTAGCGAAGCGTGGCACGCGAGGCCGAGTACCCCATTAAGTTTCCGGCCCCCCATTTCATCTGCGGCACCGCGGGGGGCGCTCCATCTGCCTTGCCATAACCCGGGGTGGCTACCCGTTGCAACACAAGAACCAGGGCAGACCCCGCGTATGATGTGCGACCACTTTATAGGCAACTGGATCAAAAAATTCTTTCAATAATACAATTGATAGAAAAACTTTCGATATATTTAAAATAAATTGCTTTGGGTAAAAATAAAGCTTATCAAGTAATTTTGACAGACTTCTTTTTTACTATATTTTAATCCCAGAATATTTGTGTGTTCCGTGTAATGTGATGGGAAGACGCACCAAATGAGTATCTCAGGACGGGATCGAACAAGTGGACAGCACAACCCTTAACTACTGCTCTTCAAATTGCAAAATATGGAGATAGGTGATGAGAAATAGTTAAGAGCTAAAATC
>CATKWJ010000979.1:0-35425 GCA_949825065.1 Odontocerum albicorne
TTTTAATGAACTATGCCCATTTTATCAGGTGGACTCGTCTTGAAGTGGTCATTTCAATACGAAATAAAATTAAACTCATATTACGAACATAAGTTAACCTAATCTTACAAAACTCATATTACGAACATAACTTAACCTAATCTTACAAAACTCATATTACGAACATAACTTAACCTAATCTTACAAAACTCATATTACGGACATAACTTAACCTAATCTTACAAAACTCATATTACGAACATAAGTTAACCTAATCTTACAAAACTCATATTACGGACATAACTTAACCTAATCTTACAAAACTCATATTACGAACATAAGTTAACTTAATCTTACAACACTGATATTACGAACATAAGTTAACCTAATCTTACAAAACTCATATTACGAACATAAGTTAACCTAATCTTACAAAACTCATATTACGAACATAAGTTAACCTAATCTTACAAAACTCATATTACGAACATAAGTTAAATTAATCTTACAAAACTGATATTACAAACATAAGTTAACCTAATCTTACAAAACTTGAAAAAATGCTAAAAAGTCAACGTGTAAGCGTAAGAAAATCACCATTTTTAATGATAAAGCGTAATAAAATTACAAAAAACCTAGCCTAACTAAATCTATCTTATCTTTGTTAAAATTAACGCAAAAGCGTATGAAAATGACATTTTTTAACGATAAAGTGTAATTAAGTTACTAAAAAAAATCTAACAACCTAAAGAAATTTTGCAAAATTGTGCAAATCTTACCTCCGTGGCCTGGTGGTAAGACAGTTGTCTGCCGATCCGGAGGTTGCGGCTTCGATCTCCGCTGGAACCCAGATTTTTTAAATAGGATTCCAGTCTGGTTAACACTAAGGATCTATAAAAACATATTTCTGGTTGGTTGGAAGAGATTGCCACATGGCAATAAAACTCGCCAGGTTAAAAAAAATCTTTGTTAAAATAAACGCAAAAACGTAACAAAATTATATTATTTAATGATAAAGCGTAATATAAGTACTAAAAAAATATTCTATCTTAATATAAACTTGAGAATTTTTTCAAAATATCGCATCTTTGTTAAAATTAACGTAAAAACGTGATAAAATTACATTATTTAACGATAAAGCGTAATATAATATATATATCATATATATAATACAAAAAAATAATCTAACTTAACTTAGACTTAAGAAATTTGGCAAAATATTGCATCTTTGTTAAAATTAACATAAAAGTGTATGAAAATGACATTTTTTAACGACACACCGTAATAACATTACAAAAGAACATAACTTCATTAAACCTTACTTAACTTTACCTCTGTCTAAACTTGGCAATATGCTACTTTTTTTACCGAAATTAAAGATTACAAATATCCATTTCGCCAATTATTTATCAATTTATTTCATTCATTCACCCATCCATCCACCCATAACAATGAATGAAATTATCGAGTTGTCAACATTACTCATTAGGTTGCCTTATGAAATTTTCCCCATTGTCGAGGTCAAAACAATCAGATATTGAGGATGCAACGTAAACACTGTAAATGCGTAGAAGCCTTTTAAACCTCCAGCATTGCAATTTGTTTGCGAAATTTTAGCATTGAACTCTGTGACAGGTAAATTTATGGAACCTTAATTTGAGGCGTATACCTGCATGGTTCATGCTATAGTATAGATTATGTGCAGAAGTTCGACCTTTAGGAAACCTTATTCAGTGATGGGCTGGCAATTTAAATATGCCCGAGGAATCAGCCGAGAGCGGCTTTTAATTACTATAAACACACTTTATATCAAATTCCCTACTAGAAAAACCGAATTTAACACAACAATACCGCCCCGACACTACTTGATAGCTATTTATTGTAGATATGTCGAAACTATAAAATCTTCACTAAGAACTTTATTGGATTCATTGCGAGCGAACTGACTGAAAGAGATTATTGAAAGTTTGCAATCATCGAATGCAATCTTAAATATAAGGGAGTATCTGTCCTGTAGCACTGATGTCAAATGCGTTTTAAACGCATCAACCGCTTCAGTCGTCGAAAAACGTTGACCTCGCAATTTATTTTTGATGTTCGGGAATAAAAATAAGTCATTGGGTGCCAAATCAGGGCTGTACAGCGGATGACCCAACAATTAAATGGTTAAAGTTTAACCCTTTTGTCGCGGCCGCTTAGTCGTATTTTGATCGCTTTGTCGCGTCACCGTTACGTAGGGGGGTATAAGAATTTTAGAAAGGCTTAGGTGGGTCATGGCACAAAAAACGTTGGGAAACACTGGTCTAAGCGGTCCTCATCAAAGTCCACTGGTCGTCCGGAACGCTCCATATCTTTCAGGTCGAAATTACCGTATTTGAAACGCAAAAACCATCGACGAGCTGTCCTTTCATGCATAGCATTTTCATCGTACATTTCGCAAATATCGCGAGCAGCTTTGGCAGCTTTATTCCCTCGATTGAACGCGAACAGAAGGAGGTGTCGAAAATGCTCACTTTTGTCTACTTGACATTCCATTTTGAAGGCTTGTAATCAAATAAAATAATATACGTAACGTAAAAGCAAAGCCTTTACCATTTTGTTTTACTTTTGGTGCTCATTTTTAATTGGAAAAAAAAAATGGACACAACTTACGTTAACACCTAATACTATACTTTTCTCCCATATTTAGTACCACGAAGTTTCAGTATGACGAAAGATTTTTTAAACTTACTCGTAGATACCATCACGCCATTTTCCTGTCGGGATAGGTAGAAAGGATCAGACTTTCCTATCTCGGCACACATCTTTAGGTTCTTCTACATAAATACACCTTCTACACTTTCTCTGGCTTTCTTTGTTTCCTTCTTTCAAAATATCATTTACTTGATCCAACCAAACCTTTCTTGATCTTCCTCGCACACACCTTCCACTCAATTTTCACTTTATATCTGTTTTGTTTGTCTTTCTTCATTCATTCCACATACCTAAACCGTGCAATTTTTCACCTTACTTAACACATCAGTTGTGAGCTGTCCAGTATTACTACAAAGATCAGCGTTAAATGTTCCTAACAATCACACGGTCATATGCTTTTCCAAGTTCACAAACGCACAAATACTTGACATGTGTTTGAATTTTATCACTTGTTCAATAAGTTTGTCATTAATCATAAAATAGTATCTCACTTAATTTTTTGCGAATGTCAAACATGCAGTTTTCTCCCTGATATGGCCATATAATATTTTTGTGGTGAAAGATGGACTCTGTGAAGTATATTTTGGAGTGTAATACAATCCAATATAATGTTGACATGTGTTGGAAGACTAGCAGTAAATTCTAATCTCGTCCAAGATCTTTTTGATACATTTCGTTCTAGAACCGATGCGTAAATAATTGGCCATTTGGCAGTCAGACCCCTCGGTGGGACCTTGCGTGTGCTTAGAATATCTCATCTGCGTTGTGGTCAATGTCTCCGACACTGGTGTGGCGGATTGCAGATAGCGCATCTGTGGAGTATGCTATGCTAACCCGATGCAGGATTTGCCATCATCGATGTGTCATCGAATATGTGTTCCAAGGTGAATACATCGATAGGGGAAAATGAGCTATTTTGAACAGACGATATTTTTATTTCAAATATTATAAATTTCATTCCGTATTCTGTCATACATTGTCACCCTATGTATTATTCTCAGTGAACTCATTTCTATAGCATTTATTCGTCTCCTTTCAGTTTTTCTACGTCTCCGTTTCACTACCATAAATCAGAGTTGCTACTGGTATACTGTTATGAACTATCATCTTAGCAGATTTTTACACTTTCCAGTTCAAGTGTGGACGTTTTAGTGTCTCATTGACTTTATTTTCAATCGCTACACGCCTATCGATATCTCTAAAAAATACTAACCCAATAGCAGAATTCCCTAATTTGCACCGATTTTCACCTATATATCATATTTACTTATCCTTTCGATTTTTTTATCTCATTGACATTGATTTCGCCACGCACATTCTCAGATTTTTCTTTAAAAATCTCTCATACAATTTACTTTTAAATTCATTTACTTATCTATTAATCCTCATTCTTCGCTAACACTACTATGCCATTAGTATATCTATATCAATCCACATAAATAGGGTGTTTCAATAAGAGGGCAGGATTTAAATTTCGCACCATTTTTTTTTTAAGATTGCCAGCTCTAAAAATTTCATGTGTGCCATTTATCAATCTTACAATTAGTAAATATAGAACGCAACATGAAAAAAAAAACAACGCGTTATTATTGTTAAAACTCATTATAAATTTCCAGGTTGTGAAATCTCAAGAAATGCATCAGAATTGACCAGCAAGATCGTATGATTTGACACCATGCGACTTTTTTCTTTAAGATTTTTTTAAAACTCTTCCTTTCCCGTGATACTCGTATGTAACTAGTACACATTGCTTCTTAAAATTTTAATATATTATAAATATAATAAATACTGGATTCAGATTTTAGGTATTCCTCCGGAATAAATTCACCAATACAATAAAACGTGTGCCAGTGTGTGACGTAGGTATATTAATTCTAAAAAAACGCTATGGGTGAATAAGCGACGCTATTCACGTCTCACTCTCATTCCACTTCGGTACACGGGATCGCAAGAAATATAATTTCAGTTCGCTCGCTTCTCTCGCTTCAGTAGCTCTCGGGCATCCATTTGAAGTGGTCTCTTCGCCCGTTTTGTGAACGTCGGCCGATGTTTTTTTCATGTTTTCAGCAATTAAATTTCAATTATTATCACTTTTAATTTCAAATTTAATTAATTTAAGCGATTGGCTATGAACATTTTTATGTTTCCGATTTTATATCGCTCATTTTTCCATGTGTATACACAGCACCGGAACGCACGGATATTTTTAGCACATGAAGGGAAAGTCGCATATGTATGCCAATAAACCACAAACAACAACCTACCGAGCTTAAGGCGGAGATCCAATGTTATTGTCACAATCGACCCACAATTATGTCATCTTAAATTTCATCAAAAGAGTAAGAGTTTGCCAGCAGAATTGTGGCACGCATTTATCACTTTTTGAATAAATAATGTGTTTATTTAAAATAAACTAATCTAAATCCGGCGCTCTTATTGGAACATTCTATACTTCCATTCGACATCTATCAGCAAATCGGTACCAATTTAAAAAACAGTCTCAACAAACCGGTACCGGTTTAAGCAACAGGTTCAACGAAGCAGTACCAATTTTAGAAACGGATTCAGCGAACCTATAATAAATTTAACAACAGATTTAGCAAACCGGTGCATATTTTAACAATCGGTTCGCAATAATTAATTCTGATTTTCGCTTAAGGTCTCTGGATCTAATATTTTTGTTTGGTATGAAGGGATTATTACTACATTGATAATAAGCCCGCAGGGTGTACTACATGACAATAAGTCCGCAGGGTGTACTATAAACCGCAGGGTGTACTACATGACAATAAGCCCGCAGGGTGTACTATAAACAACGAAAGTGCGATACGATACAATATATACGGCCAGAATTTATAAATCTCCATTTATTATTTTATTTATTTCAGGTTTACCTAATTCGTACATGGACCAAACATAACAAGTATTGTTTTACAAAAAAAACAACTGTAAAACAATTCAAAAAAATTTAATGTTTGATTAAAACAACAGTAAAAATGTATATGTTACGCTAAAACATTATGACAAAATGTAGCTTGTTAAATAATATAAAAAAATAAATGATTTCAACTACAACACTAAATTTAAGAGATTTGTTCTAAACGAGCTAAGGGACACATGAAACACGTCTATATGAGGACACATACGGTTGAAAAGTGTGATTGCTCTACCTAACGGCATTTCCAAAGGCAGGTTGGTTTGACTTATATGTTGATAGAACAATCTATGGGAGCGTTGTCTCAAATAATTATCCGGAACATACAAACCAAGACTATTCAGAACGGATGGGTTAGTTAAATTACCCCTGAGCAAGCAACATAATTGAAGACATCTTCCATTCTAATGATCTGTAACTAAGCATCCTCAGCAAGAAGATACTTGGATAAACCCAGGGATAATATCCATACTCATGTAGAGACACCGGAGAAATATTTTCTAACACCCCTGGGTGTATAAATAAATAATCTATAAGGTGTATAAATAAATAATTGCTTATATCATCTAATCAACTTTATAAATGAGCCAATGTGCGCAAGTTTCCCCACATGCACACGCAACTGTCAAAATATAATATATCGCACGTGCATGATGCAATCAATTGACGTATTCGGTGCATCGGACAGTGCATTGTTAGCTAAAACTTATATTATGTAATAATTTTATATTGCGAAATTTTCGGACAGTAAAGGGATGAGAGCACTACTGCAAAATTAAGCAAATATCACTATAATTCGGAAATTCTGGGATGAGTCCTGTGACAGCTCACAAATTTGCCCCAATACAACCTTATGTAGTGTATTTAACTAAATAACTTGCTATTTATTAGAATTGTGGCTTATATTAAAGTTGATAAAATAATTAAAATTACTGAACATCTTTACAAAGTTGTATTGGGGCCAATTTGTGAGGCTGTCACAGGACTCATCCTAGAATTTCTGAACTATAGAATACAGATGAACCAAACAATATATGTACAGATTTTGAATAACAACCATTTCAGTATTCCTTAAGGTTTGTATAGGAATTCCAGCAGCAAGCAACAACTTTCGGACTGAGACCTTATAAAGCTAGATTTTAATTTGATCGCATGCTTGATTGCCGGATTAATGCTTACTTAAATCAGATGCGAACCCAGTTAATAATTATTTTACTGGGGGTGACCTCCGTGGCTTAGTTGATAAGATGCATGTCTCCCTACCCTAAGGTTGTGGCTTCAAATCTCGCTGGAACCCAGATTTTTTTAAGAAAAGGAATCCAGTCTTGTTTTCACGTAAAGCCACATTTTTTGGTTGGTTGGAACAGATTTTTACATGGCAAATAAGCCCGCCAGGCTATATACTGTATACAAGTAAAGTGTAATATAAAGATTATAACTTTTATTTATAGAAGAAAAATGTATTTTTTTTGTTATCGTAAGTTTAAAATTACTGGCGGTTCTGGAACATGCGTTGTTGCTGGGTCGAGGTCGTCTCGTAGTCGAGGATCCTATCGTTATTCCAACGTCAATTCTGTTGTAAAGCGAAGCTGTGCCGTGGAGTTTTCTTCTCTTTTTCCTTTCTTAAATCTCTTATTTTGAATGAGTAAGCCGCTGCTCACCTGCAAACACACCGGTCACAACCGTTGTACTGAATCCGATGGCACACCTGAAGTGAGACGATCAGAGCACATCGGCATGTTTTTTTTTAAATAAATAGATATGACCGAAGTCATAGGTATCGTTATACTCTCGAATACTAGGCAAATAAATGCCTGTGTCATTCGAGGGTCGTAGCATAGTGCGGGAATCGAACCGGCGACCTTCTGCACGGTTCAGTGGGTTACCGCGTGCCATGCACCTCATGATAATGTGGAATCGTAAACATCACGAATAATTTGTTTTGGTATTTGGGCTCATTCTCTTTCAATGGCTGGTCTCAATTTATTAACTGTTACATGTTTTGTGCAATTAAAAATTACCTTTGTGTTATCTTTGTTAAGGTTTAAAAAATTACCTTTGTTAAGGTTTAAAAAAATTACCTTTGTTAAGGGTGTGGGCTGAAAAACATCTGGTGTCTTCGTGGCTGGGTTCGCCCTATATTGGTGGGGTGTATCTTGGCCGAGGGGATGTTATTAGATGAGCCCAGACCTTTTGATAGCTTCGGTCTTTAATGTATTATCTGCAATTTATGTGTTTTAGAAGTGTTATTTAAATATATTTTGTACATACTATGTTGCTGTCAATAAACCTATATTTATTTATTTATTATTTCTTTATTTATTTATTTTGTATTTATAAATCATTGAATGATTGTTTGTATAATTAATGTTTATAATATAAACACTCTTTTTTTAGTATAATGTGATTATGGTGGGATTTTTTATACTTATGAAGGCTTTATACATGTTTCTTTAATTTTTTTTGTTTTGTTTCGTATAAACTACCTGCCTTACGAAAGGCATGCGCCTGGTTAGACATGGAAGTGTTTTGTACATTTAAATGTATAAATTAAAAGATATATAAATATATAAACAACAAATATACATATTTATTTTTAATTATTATATCACATATCAATATTTATGAATCCTTATATGTAGTTCCACAAAACTTAAGTCGAAACGTTTGATAATTTATTTTTGAATGTTTCACGGTCATATTCAAAACAGATCAAATGCAGGTCAAACTGTGAAAATGCATGACAATGTATTGGCATTCGTTTGAGTTGTTCCACAAATCTATAATTTATTCGACATAATGTAAAACTCAATTTAATGCATCTCTTGTATGACCAAGGCAACGTTCTCAGGGTCTTCGTATTATTTGCCTCAAGCCTTAGGTTCTTAACCTACAAATCTGCAATTCTAATTCTATTTCTGTATAGTAATTGTTATTTTGGTCATTTTGAAGACAGTTGAATGATAAATTTGATTAAAACTGGTGAATTACACTCGCTGAGAAATCTCCGTTGTAAGAAAGTTCACGTTGTTGAGAATCTAATTAAATCAAACACTGGCGGAAGATGCAGGGCTGCATTTTCTAACAGAAAAAACCTAGACATTTGCCATGGGGCACCTATTCAACGGGGGTGCTCAAAGATTCATAAATATGTTATAACAATAATTAAAAAAGAAACAGTGAGAACGGATTTCAATGGCAGCTTATATGCATTTGAGAACACCTGAAAGCACTTAAACACGCCTCGTTAACTTAGTTATGTTTATTGATAAATAAATATTTTTAATATATTATTGATAAATAAACATTATTATTGATAAATAAATATAAAAAAAAAACAGTTTTTTTACATCCCTCTACTTTCGAACATTCAACATTCGCACACATTTTCAGGTGCCAATTATGTGCGAAAATCGAGGGCCGCCTGTACTACTCTTTTCATATGTCTTCTATTTTTAATCAAATACTTAGATCATCGAAATCAATTTCCTCAATATTTTTTTTTTCACCCTTGCTCCATTCTTGTTTTGACTATTCCCATGTTTCACAAAATGTTTTACTAATCCCCTTGTAACATATGACCATCGAATTCCTCTCTTCTCGCAGATGAGCTTATTCCTTGCTTTAATGACCAGCTTCAGTCTACCTTTTCAAACCACCTGAAGGATCTTCGACGTATCGATGCTTAATCTTGTCGATGCTTTCTACACGTATCTCCGAGTTAGTCACTTCATTCCACATACTAGCACTATGCTGGGGAGTGAATTGGTTCAAAATATAACGTCTTGAATATTTCTCTTCTGTCTTCTAAGACAGTGCTTCCCAAATTGGGGGCCGCGGGATTTCTCGTGGGGGTCGCGAAAATATTCAGTACAAAGTACAAATATTCATGTGAGTATTAAATTGTTTCATGTGAGTATAGTTTTTATTAAAAAAAAATGTTTTTAAGCAAGTTCCTGTAATTTTGTGTTGAATATAAATATGTGTATTTTAATTGTAATAATTATTGCCAAATAAATCTTCAACTATAAAAAAAATGTTTTTTTTTGGGGGGGGGGGGGGATTAATTACTTCAGATTTAGGGGGCCGTTACATGAAAGTAATTGGGAAGCACTGTTCTAAGATACCAAATTATTTGATGTGACTGAATAAATAAGTCAGGTAGTGGTGTGTACACTTGAAGGAAAACAAGATATATTCTGTTGTTGCCCATTCTGCTTACCATATGTTGGCCACCCTGATTTACTCATATCTCTAGATTTAAATCCCTTAAAGCTGCATCTTGGTGTGGTAAATTACCCTTGAATAAATTATATCTATAAACTTGATCTATAAACGATGTTAAAAATGTAACAACCAACGCTGCTATACTTGAAAAAATGTAGGATGGTCCCTGTGACATTTGAAATGTCATGTCTCAAAGGAATGGGGTAAAATATTTTTTTTTACAAATCGAATCATTTTTTTATAAATCGAAAAATTGTTTTTCTCGGAACTAACGTTTTAATTCCAAATTTTCATTATACTGACTTTCTAATGTATTGTATGATTTGTATTTATCTTTAAATAGACTATGAAGCAATACTAATTACGAACATTTAATTTTAGTTATAAAAAAATAGAAAATCCAATTATCGTATACCCCATCCTTAGCCAATGCAGACTGACGTAGTGACTTTTGACATACGTCACCAAATATTATTTTATTTTAACAAACTGCCACATTTTTGCTAATTTGTAACAAGATGTATTAATTTGTCATTATTGTTAGTTTTATGTAATGTATTTACCTAAATAACTTGCTATTTATTAGAATCGAGGCTTATATTAAAGTTGATAAAATAATTAAAATTACTGAACATCGTTACAAGGTTGTATTCGGGCAAATTTGTGTACTGTCACAGGAACCATGCTACATTTTCTCAAGTATACCACTTAAACGAAAATGAGATACTTCAATAGTTGCCTTTACCATAAAAATAATAGTAGAGCTGATATACTTGGTAATATTACTAACTCTTTCAATCTAGATTATCCTCAATGAGATACAGGCAAAATCCTAGTTTACTGGGGATACGACAAATGAAAGGCAACAAACCCAGATCCAATAAAATTGTATGTCCAAATTAAATTACCTGTTGTTTTTTTCGCAAATTGTGTATATTTCTTGTCATGTGTAATAATAAATAAAAAAATAAATAAGAGATTAAGACATTTCATTAGGGTACAAAGAAGCTATGTTTGATGTCACCCTGTTCGAGACATTTGTATACAATATATCTACAAAATGAACAAAGCGTTGTTATTAGTCACTGTGCATGTATGAAAATAAAATGTACGAGATTCAATGACTACCTGTTTTGAAAAAAAAATGAGTTTAAAAATAAAAAACGTATATTTAAAAGGTAACTTGTCACCATTTTTATTGTAAAATAAATATGAGTACATTTTGTATATGGTAATTATAATAAATAATTTGCAACAAGACATTCTCTTGAAGCCATTGGCACTTATAAATTCGGAAATTCTAGGATGAGGCCTGTGACAGCTCACAAATTTGCCCCAATACAACCTTATGTAATGTATTTACCTAAATAACTTGCTATTTATTAGAATTGAGACTTATAGTAAAGTTGATAAAATAATTAAAATTACTGAACATCGTTACAAGGTTGTATTGGGGCAAATTTGTGGGCTGTCACAGGACTCATCCTAGAATTTCTGAACAATATATACAAAAAGTGAATCATACTAACACAGTCATATTGCACCATCCCTTATTCGGAACTTTCTTCTACAATTTTACACTTTATATTTTAAAACCATACCAAGAGAGAAAACTATGTTTTCCATGTTTATTTTTTTTTAGTATTGTCAAATTTAAAAATTCATCAATTAAAATGGGTGCCATTAAATGGATTTATCAATGTTTTATCAATAAATATTGTTGTTGATTTATCAATAAATATATTGTTGATTTACCAATAAATATATCAATGTTTCAATGATCAATCCAAGAAATCAATCTTACCTTTAACAATAGCCGAGTCATCACAATATATCAATAAATAAAGATAAAAATATACGTTAAACATTAAATACATAAAATGACTTAAAAGAGATAAAAAATAAATAAAATTTGTGATAAAACATAAGAATATTCTAATTTTTATAACAATTTTAAAATATGTTTAAATGGTTTAGAACAGGGGTCTCAAGGGCCACACTGACTGCTCCACTAAGTCCCAAGGGCCAAGACCCAGCTGGCTCATCATACCAACTTACTGTATTTTTGAATTATGCAATAATTTTGGGACTAGCCGGCGTGTGAGATATCTATGGCGCACGGCGTGGGAATTCAAATGGAAATGATTAATTTGCAGTGTGGCGATATTTTTAAAGAAAAAGAGTCTTCCACTCACACAGTTTGGTCAATAGCATAAATTTGCTCGTGGCTTTATTTCCGCTTTCGACACTACTTATCTGTGTAAAAAAAAAACATTCTCCAAAATGAAATATACAAAAAATATTTACAGATCCAAATTAACTGATGAGCATTTGAAGTCGCTGCTGATAATTTCCTCTAGTAAACTTGATCCACAACTGCAAACAATTGTCAGTGGAAAGTTACAGCTACATATATCTCATTAATCATAATTTAAATGTTTAATTTCATTATGTGAATTGCCTATGGATGTCACTTATTGTACGTTTTTAGGATAAATCTCATATCATTAATTACAGTTAAAATGTTCAATTTCATTATGTATGTCAGTTATTGTGTTTCTTAATTGGTCCTTAAATATAAAACATCTGATTATTGTTTTGTATGATTTACTTACATTGTAAATTTTACAATGTAATCAAAATAAACTATGACGGGCCGGATACCGGGCATATCCGGGCCGCTACCGCGGGCCGGTGTTGACCCGCAGGCCGTAGTTTAGAGATTCCTGGTTTAGAATAAAAGTATTAATGTAAACGTAAACGGAATTCCCTTTAAGGCAGTTTGTATTGTATTGCATTGAATTAAAATTTTGTGTTATACGATATGAAAAGGATATCAGTAGGTAAATATGTAAAATATCGTCAAGTTTATACAATATCATTCATTCAATGACTTCATTTACACTATGTTTTCCTTAAACAAATTGTTCACGTAAATAGAGGGATTGCTTTATGTAAAAAATATCATGAAAAAGTGAGACATTTCTCTACGGTCTATAAAGTTTCATATTTAATATTTGAAATGTAATTTGTGATTAAAATTTGCCAAAGGATGTGTGAAAACAAACACTTAATACTTGTTAATTGTTTGTTACAACCACTTGCATTCTATCATTGATTGCCTTAGCTATAGTAGTTGGTGTATCTCATTTTGTTACACCCACTTGCAGTCTGTCATTTATTGCCTTAGCTAATTGGTGTATCTCATTTTGTTACACCCACTTGCATTCTATCATTTATTGCCTTAGCTATTTGGTGTATCTCATTTTGTTACACCCACTTGCATTCTGTCATTTATTGCCTTAGCTAGTTGGTGTATCTCATTTTGTTACACCCACTTGCATTCTGCCATTTATTGCCTTAGCTAGTTGGTGTATCTCATTTTGTTACACCCACTTGCATTATGTCATTTATTGCCTTAGCTAGTTGGTGTATCTCATTTTGTTACACCCACTTGCATTCTGTCATTTATTGCCTTAGCTAGTTGGTGTATCTCATTTTGTTACACCCACTTGCATTCTGCCATTTATTGCCTTAGCTAGTTGGTGTATCTCATTTTTATTTTGCCTATCTTCATTGGGAATCCGATATCTTCAAAAAGTAAAAGGTTGTCTATGTTATTGTTTATAGTTTGCCATCGTAACCATTGTTGTTCTATTTTTTCTTCAATTTGCAGCGACATACTGTCAAGCTGGGTCTTTCAGACATTTTAAAGCATTTTATTTTTGTGTAAAGTTTTAATGTTTTGCTTGATTTTCAGCTTCACGGTATTAGACAAATAATTTAATATTTAATTTTTGTATAAAGTTTTAATGTTTTGTTTCATTTTCAGCTTCACGGTATTAGACAAATAATTAAATATTTCATTTTTATATAAAGTTTTAATGTTTTGTTTCATTTTCAGCTTCACGGTATTAGACAAATAATTAAATATAAAATTTTTGTATAAAGTTTTAATGTTTTGTTTCATTTTCAGCTTCACGGTATTAGACAAATAATTTAATATTTCATTTTTGTATAAAGTTTTAATGTTTTGTTTCATTTTCAGCTTCACGGTATTAGACAAATAATTAAATATAAAATTTTAAACAAAGTTTTAATGTTTTGTTTCATTTTCAGCTTCACGGTATTAGACAAATAATTCAATATTACATTTTTGTATAAAGTTTTAATGTTTTGTTTCATTTTCAGCTTCACGGTATTAGACAAATAATTCAATATTAAATTTTTGTATAAAGTTTTAATGTTTTGTTTCATTTTCAGCTTCACGGTATTAGACAAATAATTCAATATTAAATTTTTGTATAAAGTTTTAATGTTTTGTTTCATTTTCAGCTTCACGGTATTATACAAATAATTTAATATTTAATTTTTGTACAAAGTTTTAATGTTTTGTTTCATTTTCAGCTTCACGGTATTAGACAAATAATTTAATATTTCATTTTTGTATAAAGTTTTAATGTTTTGTTTCATTTTCAGCTTCACGGTATTAGACAAATAATTCAATATTACATTTTTGTATAAAGTTTTAATGTTTTGTTTCATTTTCAGCTTCACGGTATTAGACAAATAATTCAATATTAAATTTTTGTATAAAGTTTTAATGTTTTGTTTAATTTTCAGCTTCACGGTATTAGACAAATAATTCAATATTAAATTTTTGTATAAAGTTTTAATGTTTTGTTTCATTTTCAGCTTCACGGTATTATACAAATAATTTAATATTTAATTTTTGTACAAAGTTTTAATGTTTTGTTTCATTTTCAGCTTCAGGGTATTAGACAAATAATTTAATACAGATAATGATTCAATTCCTCATTTCAATGATAGTTTTTCATTAGTATTATTTACTTGAAGGACACATCTAATTCATTATACTCATACAATTCAAGCAATATTTCTTTTATTACTCTTAATGAAACAATATTTATTGTTAATAAATATTTATTGTTAATAAATAATAACACAAATGCAGAAATTCAGACCTTAAAAAATTTTAAAACAAAATAATAAATGCAAATGTGATGCATTCTCAATTGCCGTAGCCAGAAGCAGGGGCGGCTCATTTTTAAAGGCAACCGGGGCACTGCCCCACACACATTTCTTCTAATATAAAAAATAATAATTAGCTGAAATGTTTTTGAAACGTGTTTTTATTCTTGGTATCATTGTAATTATTCTTAGTTTTTCAGAATATTATTTGCACGTAATGATTTATAAATATTTGAATAAAATCGATATTAACTTATTACTGGTAAGTAGGTGTGAAATATATACGCGTATGAAGTACGAAATACGATGCACGCATACAACTAAACGAGTTGCGGCGGAGCAGTCTTGAATCTGCCGTGGTCACGCGGTCGCTAGCTTCAGTTAAGCTGTCGCTATGACGCGAGATATGATGGTGTTTGGTCAGTCAGTGGAGGTAAAGAAAAAAGTTCCATATTACCGTATACAGAAGGTCGCTTTTCCTTTGCTGCGTAAAGGTCTGTTTGGGGCAGGAGCACGCCTGACCCGCGCTGTAATGAGCGATGTTTATTTTTAGTTTTTCATGTTCATGTATTATATTAATAAAAACGATTTCCATTTGATTTTGTGAAAAATTCATATTTTTATAATAAGGGTTTTGTTTATTTAATTTTTATACGTTAATAAAAAATATTTTCATTTGAATTTATGAAAAATACATATTTTTTTATAATGATAGTTTTGTTAATGTTTATATTTACATAAAAATTATTTTTATTTCATTTCGCAATAAAAAATTTGATAATTCTTAGTCTTTTTTGGTTCGATCTCACTGTACTAAAAATTCAGCCTCATCATGCCCCACCTATTTTTAAAGTCACGAGCCGCCCCTGGCCAGAAGTATATCCAAAACATATGCAATCAAAATAAATAACAAAATGATAAGAAAATAAACCTAATAATTGACTTTGAAGAACCTGCAGATTAAGAAATGTGAAGAGACTTAGTATGGTCCTGAAGCGCCATTTGAGTAGTCATTTCCATTGGAGTGTCCACCATTTCCACTGGAATAGCCTCCATTGCCAGCGGAGTATCCTCCATTTCCACCAGAATATCCTCCATTTCCGGAGTAGCCGCCAGCTTGTCCACTTCCGTAGCCTCCTCCGAGTCCGGTGTCTTCATCGGAGATCTTGGGCCTGTAGCCGTGTTCATCAGCTTCGTACTCCACAATCTGGTACAGGAGAATATATTTCTTTCAATAAGCAATTTTGTGGTAAGTAAAGTAAACTGACACCTGTGTACTGACACTGAAAGCTTTTTATTAATAACATGTGAAGATTACAACATGATAAAACAGGCTGTTTTAAAATCTCTGTAATATATGATATATCTAGTGTTTTCTATGGTTTTCAGATATCTGAAACATTCCTATACATATAACTATTTAGTTGTATAGAGAATTCCTACCAGCCTGAAAGGTGTTAAAGAAGCCTCAACTGAAAATCAGACTGGAACCCTTTAGAAATAGAAGAAGACTAAAAGAAAGGCCGCAAAGAAGGTGGAAAATCTGCGCCATCCCTTAATGTGGCTCAAACCTTATCAGGTTTGGGTCATATTAAGGGATGTCTGATATGCTTTAGAGCTTTAGAAATGTTTCAGCTCTAGCACAAAAAGGGCAATCTACCAGGAGCTTACTACCAGATAGTTTGTTGGAATGAGAAGACACTTACTGATGTTCCTTCCGTACCTGCACTTTCTGGTTAATTTAGTGTTGCATCATCTCTTTACAAACGATGAATATAGCTTCCGTACATGTTTATTGAACATCTTTGAACAACGAAATCATATTTATTGTTTTCAGTGTTATTTTTCTGGGTGATTAACCGCAAATGGGCAAATTCAAATTGGGTCTAATAAAGGGATG
Source organism: Odontocerum albicorne (assembly GCA_949825065.1). Lineage (NCBI taxonomy): Eukaryota > Metazoa > Arthropoda > Insecta > Trichoptera > Odontoceridae > Odontocerum > Odontocerum albicorne. The sequence goes on from CATKWJ010000979.1 coordinate 16,728, forward strand.
AATGAGGACTGTGAAAAAAATAAGTATATATACTAGAAATACTCGTAAGAATATGTTTGTAAATTATTGTAGATAGATGTGCACAGTAAAAAAATATGTATCTTATGTAACATTTTAAAGTAAGAAAATTATTTGTTACCAAAGTGCCTAAAAGTATTTAAAAAGCCAAGATCATCCAGAAATTTTGTTGTCTATGTATTTAATATATAAAGGATAGATTTAAGTATTATTGAAATGAAAGAACTGCTTTAAGTAATAACGTATATTGATATTGAAGGAATGAGTTCTTCCTTGTCTTACCTGCTTCCTGCCATCGGGAAGCAGCACGTAGTACTTTCCCTCAGTCTTGTCTCCCTGCCTGGACTCCTGGTGGCCGAAATCTGTGCCGTAGTGGTCATCCTTTACCATGTACTCGAAGTTGTAATTGGCTAGTTCCTGGAATATGTGGATTTTCTTAATGTTTTTAGTTTTATTAAATTTTTAAATTAGAAATATGTATCTACTACATATTACAGAATGTCATCTATGAACAAAATTTACTTTATATATTCAAAGATAGCTAGTAAAATTGTACAAAAAAGAAATAAATGAGCCAAAAAAAAAAGGAGATTCTTTTTAATTTTATCATAAATACTTTCTAATATAAGATTCACATTATTGTTGGCATGTTTCAAAACATGAACTATTTAGTTCATCTCCATTTAAAAAAAAAGAGTATTTACATTACACCTCCATTAAAAAAACAGTATATGTCAGTTATTCCATCAACCCTACTTTCAATCTCCCTTTCTTTCTGTTGTTCATAATTAACCTTGTTAAAATTGTTTGTATTGCATGCCTTTTTATTTTGTTTTTGTTATTTGGATGATTTTTTTTTCTCTACGTCAACGGTGGGTGCTATCATGAAGGCTTATAGGACATGCTCGGCGGAAGAACTTTTGATTGTAACAGGGCTTGCTTTGTTAGATCTGGAAATCAGCACTATGGTGTAATTATCTATGTCTTACCAAGGATGACTCGTAGTGCAATTTTTAAAGCCTGTCTAGAAGCCCAGTGACCAACACGGTAACATCGATGATTGCCGTGCTCTTTGCGAAGGCAGATTTTAAATTTTTTTCTTGCATCAAGGCACGTCTAAGTTCCCCATGGATATATCCAAGCTATTAAACAACCCAATTTCTACTGTAAATTTCGCTGAATGTGAACTTATTTTGGTTATGGAATCTGGACTGAATTGAGCTGAACGTTAATAATATAAATCCATTTAACCTTCACTAAATACTTTGTAAAACAATTGTATGATTGGTCTGAAGTGATTGCAATGTAGCAATCAACCTGTCCTGCGTATTAAAAAGAAATAATTAACAAATAAGTAATACTAATTTTGCAGTTCAAGTTCATAATTTTTACAAAAATTTGAAGAATGAGTCCACAGCATGATATGCCATCTATTGACAATATTTAACACTGTTCACTATATATTCGAAGATTTTCATGACTTTTATACAATAGTTGAAACTAATTTTCTGACTTATAAGATGGTCAATAATTGGAAAAAGTTCTAGCTATATTGATATTTGGCGATCTTTTTTTAACTTTACCTTTAAGATGAAGGCTGTAAATCCTGCGAAAAATTGCTCAACTTTTTATTCAACTGTTTTATAAACTTATTTATTATTATTTTAAAATTTATATTGACAAATTTTGAAATGTGAAACTAAAGCATTATAATAATATAAATTCTTGTCATTTATGATGTTGCGTGCATATCTAGTTTTCTGCCATCTATTTAAAATAAGGTGAAACTTAAACTGAACTTTATTCAACTGATAATTCTTATACTGAAGTTATGATTGTATTATATAAATATTGTTCATAGATGACACTGTAGTAATTTGTATTTTTTTATTATTTTCCCTTTGAAGGTAAAGATCTAAGCTTTGTTTGAGAAAGAATGGCAATTAAAAAAAAACTTACATTGTAATGATCATCTCCATTCCCGTTGCCATATCCATTTCCATTGCCATATCCATTCCCGTTGCCGGAGGGGACGCCATAGCTTTGAGACAGGCCACTGGATCCGGAGTTCTGTGGTCTGTAGAGGAAAATACTGTCCATTTATAATATGATTATTCGGAATGGATCCAATATGGAGGGGTATAATGGCATGGCTTTTCCGTGTGCAGCTTTAGTAAACACTTGAAGACAACGCTTTTTGGGAGGTCTTATCGAAGTGTATATTTGAACAGTACCCACCTAAAGATGAGTGTGTTACTTATACCGAAAGATTTTAATGCCATGCCACCAAAAAACCCTTCCGCCTGCCACTTAGTGGTATGCATGCCACAGGTTGCCGACACCTGTATTAAACTTTCAGATATCTTTAGATGAGTATAGAAAAAAATTTGATAAATAAAGATTTAGTTTTTACCTGAAGACTCCTTGATTCTGTCCACCATGAGGGGCTCCATATTGTTGACTAGGGCCACTCGGAGTTCCATAATGCTGGCTAGGGCTACTGGGGGTGCCATATTGGGAAGACGGTGAGCTGAATGCTGAAGGGACGCCATACTGCGAGGATGGGCTGGAGGGAAGGTATCTGTTCACTGGAGGTTCCGCGCGGCACACTGCAGCCAAGGTTGCCAGGAGGACGATAGACAGTTGCAAGCTATACAGATGAAAATCTGCAACTCCTAGACTTAAGCAACACAACTCAAAATCACATAAATCTCTAAATCGCGCTTGCATTATAAGCAGTGCCCCATTGTATAGATGGCGTTCGTAGGTTTCTTTGATGACGGTATGTTTGGTGCCACATAATGAACCACTAAAGTTTACGTCTTGCTTTCTTCTTCGCAAATGCATCTACTGTATCATAGTTGTTCATATTCACTGTTATGTCTGATTCTATTGATAATATGGCTAATGCATTTAGTCTGTTTTGTTTTAGCATGGATCTTTAACCTGTACACCGCGTTAAAAATCAAATTCCACGAATCCTGTGTGCGGCACAATTTTGGCGTTTTTTAATTTCTAACTTTAAACGCGTATTTTGTTTAGAACCACTGATATTTGATTACACCACCAAGTAAACATAACATTCAAGTAATTTTCTGATAATAAATAATAGTCATTACTCTTAAGGAGACTCATTAAATAAAGGAGATAAACTAAACATTACGTAAAATACACAAAGGAATGCTACAGATCAGATCACAGGCGTTTGTGCTTCCCGCGAGGAACACGTTAATATGTTTTCAATAGTGTCAAATAATAAAAATTTCATTCCGTAGAACCATTTGTCATTCATTCTACAGAACCATGATGTACGAAAATAAAATAATGTAAATATTTGGATAAATAGTTATTATTTTTTGATAATTATTAATTTGCTAAGCCGTAACATTGACGAGCCGTAGTATCATAAAATTTTAAATGTGAATTGAATTAAATGTATTTTTCCATAAAGCATTCGCAAGTTTTAACGTTAACACTGGAAATGATTGTATTGTTTAGCGCTTTCATTGTATATAGCAGTGCTCTGCAACCGGTGTCCTGTGGCACGCTGGTGCGCCGTGAGCCGGATACAGGTGTGCCGCGGTCAAATTCAATGTATTTGACATTTTAAAATTTTTCATTATGTATTTAATACACAATGACAAATTATTTTTCATAATATTGTCTATTTTTCAAAATGTAGTATAGAATAATTATTATAACTAAATAAGTTTTCAATGATCCCCCAGCGCCTGGTACCAACTGTTGAAAACTGCGTAGTGTGCTTTGTACACACCATGGCCGCACCAAATTAGTCATAGATAAAGAAAAATGACCCTTATGCGAGTCGCTGAAGACTCATGCGCATGCGTTATACTGCATTTGCAATTTGCATTTATAGTTTTATGTATGTATACTTTTCAAATAAAAAACAAAAATTTATTGTAAAATTTGTGTATCAATTTAATACCTATATATTTTAGATTTAGGTGTGCCGCGGAATTCTAGGAAGAATTTTGGTGTGTCGTAGGTGAGAAAAGGTTGCAGAGCACTGGTATATAGTACAACCTGGCAGGCTTATTGTCATGTGGCAATATCTTCCAATCGACCAGAAAGATGTTAATGATATTTTAGTGAATACCAGATTGAAATCCTGTTTGAAAAATCTGGGTTCTAATCTCCGGGTTTGAAGACATGCGTCTTACAAACTACTCGTAGGACACGGAGGTCGTCATGTTTGGTCGTCAATTTCATTTTTATTCAAATGTAATTAAAAGTTTACACACCATTTCATTCACTTGAAATATACTATATATACTCGTATTTAATCCAACTAATTTCAAGTAATACGCAACTCAAGTTATTATGAAATAACCCTTAAGATGAGTTGCATATGACTTGAAACTAGTTGGGTTAAATATATTATTAACAAGTGGATTAAATAGTGTTTCAATTTTTAATTAAGTTTTTATACCCTATTTATGAATCTTAGGGTGTTCCTTTTCGATTTGCACCCCTAGGAAAGTGCATTTGTTTGCTTGTTAACGAATGTGGCTGTTAACAATTTATGGTTTGCAGTATATAAGCCACAGAAAAATATAAATTCAGATGGTAAATGATCTAGGAGAAAAACTAGTCCGTAATTGAACCTGGGGCACCGGCTTACTTAGTGTGAATGCTAACCGTTGGACCACGGCTGCCTTCTACTGTTATTAAGGAAGTTATTACAGATTTTTTTACTAAGGCTTTTCTAATAATATTTATGGAATGCATTGCAATAAATTTTTAAGTTTGTTGTCAATATTGGGGTAGAATAAATTGTAATTTGACAACCTTTCAATGAGAGAATGCTTGTCGCACTGTCAAGCTCTCTCCTGTTAATTGAGCTGTGAAAAATAGATATCTGTAATTAATGCATACATCACATTGTTTCCCTGCTGGGGTAAGAATAGATAGCGGAGCGCTTAACTTTCCTATCTGAACGCACGTATTTCACCTCTTTCACATCCATATACCTTCTCATACAGCTCTTACAATTTATATTACTTCTAACTTATCCTTCCTTCAAAATATTCTCTCATTTGAACCATACTTTTCTTGATCTTCCTCTATCACACCTTCCACTCAAATTTACACTGCACATTTTTATTGTTAGTTTTTCTTCATTCATTTCTTCCACGCAGTTTGGTAGTATTTTTTTAGAGGGTGAATGAGCTATAAGGGATATTGAAAGTACGGCATATTTTAGTAAGGATTTAAAAAAAAAATTGACTTACCTTCATTTTGATAAGGTATTTTCTTATTGACATCTGAAACAAAATATTTTTTTTATATACCATAGATGAAAGAAAAGGTTTCTATATAACTGAAACCTGAAAGAAAGTTTATTCCTCAGTAGTAAATCTACTGTAGGGATGTTTATATGTAAAAAGGATCCCACTTCAATACTTTTTCCACAATTTATTTCAAATGCCTCAATCTTATATGTGAAAAAATATTACCGTGTTAGCCCGACTATAAGGCAAGGTTTTTATTTAAAAAGGCGACACGTAAATAGGGGGGGTCGCCTTATATTCGAGTCACAAACATAGTGGGTAACAATAAATTCACTACTTGCGATTAGCGAAATGGCAACATTGTAATGAGAGCGTTCAAAAGGCGTCATTGTTTACACATAGCCTGTGCGTAGTCATTTCTGACAGTTTTATAGGTGTTTTTTTTGTACCGTGCTTCATTTTGTATCTTTGCTATCTAAACAAATATTATGACTGACCATATTGAAAGGAGGAGCTCAAAAAAATCAAGGAATACGCAAAAGCTACAATTCCAGTTTTAAGGTTATGGTGGAGGGTGCTGCAGAAACAACCAACAACTGTGCGTCTGCCAGACAATTCGGTATCACAGCAAATACTATAATGTTAACTGTACTTTGTTTTAATAAATATATCTCGTTAAACATTTTGCATTTTATTTTTCATAATATTATAATGGTGAAGGAAATGTTTTTTTCTACAAAAAACAGATCAAAAATAGTGGTTGCCCTATAATCAGGGTCGCCCTATAGTCGGACCAATACGGTAAGACAATACACAGTCTTGACATATGAAATATAAAGTTTCGACAGTAAGGAGATGTGTATATCAAGACAATGCCTGTGTGTGTATTGGTTTATTGTGTGTAAACTGTTGCACTTAAGTACACAGTCTTGATATATGAAATCCAAAGATCCGACATTAAGGAGATCAGTGTATCAAGACAATACCTGTGTGTGTATTGGTTTATTGTGTGTAAACTGTTGCACTTAAATATACAGTCTTGATATTTGAAATATAAAGTTCCGACAGTAAGGAGATCTGTGTATCAAGACAATGCCTGTGTGTGTATTGGTTTATTGTGTGTAAACTGTTGCACTTAAGTACACAGTCTTGATATATGAAATATAAAGTTCTGACAGTAAGGAGATCTGTGTATCAAGACAATGCCTGTGTGTGTATTTGTTAATAGTGTGTAAACTGTTGCACTTAAGTACACAGTCTTGATATATGAAATCCAAAGATCCGACTGTAAGGAGATCTGTGTATCTAGACAATGCCTGTGTGTGTATTGGTTAATTGTGTGTAAACTGTTGCACTTAAGTACACAGTCTTGATATATATGAAATCCAAAGATCCGACAGTAAGGAGATCTGTGTATCAAGACAATGCCTGTGTGTGTATTTGTTTATTGTGTGTAAACTGTTGCACTTAAGTACACAGTCTTGATATATGAAATCCAAAGATCCGAAAGTAAGGAGATCTGTGTATCAAGACAATGCCTGTATGTGTAAACTGTTGCACTTAAGTACACAGTCTTGATATATGAAATCCAAAGATCCGACAGTAAGGAGATCTGGGTATCAAGACAATGCCTATGTGTGTTTTGGTTTATTGTGTGTAAACTGTTGCACTTAAGTACACAGTCTTGTTTTATATGAAATCCAAAGTTTCGACAGTAAGGAGATCTATGTATAAAGACATGGCCTGTGTGTGTTTTGGTTTATTGTGTGTAAACTGTTGCACTTAAGTACACAGTCTTGATATATATGAAATCCAAAGTTTCGACAGTAAGGAGATCTGTGTATAAAGACAATGCCTGTGTGTGTATTTGTTTATTGTGTGTAAACTGTTGCACTTAAGTACACAGTCTTGATATATAAAATCCAAAGATCCGACTGTAAGGAGATCTGTGTATCAAGACAATGTCTGTGTGTGTATTGGTTTTTTGTGTGTAAACTGTTGCACTTAAGTACACATATATGAAATCCAAAGATCCGACAGGAAGAAGATCAGTGTATCTAGACAATGCCTGTGTGTGTATTGGTTTATTGTGTGTAAACTGTTGCACTTAAGTACACAGTCTTGATATATGAAATCCAAAGATCCGACAGTAAGGAGATATGTGTGTAGGATACCTACCTAAATAAATAAATAAATAAATAATTGTCAAGATGGATAAGTGAATTGTTAAACATAATTAAATTAAATTAATTATTGTTGAAATAATAAACATACAGGGTCAATGACCGATGAAGTATTCATAGATTGCTACACGTTAAGAACAACAACAATGTTTACTATTTTTGTAGTACCTGCGATTTGTCTAGCCATCTCCAAATACAAATAAATAAGCTACCGCCAATTCACGCGCCAGAGTGAAACGGAGCATGTAGCGCGAACTGGCTCACCCATTTGTATAAAATACCCGCGCGCCGAGAAATAAACATATTAGTATTGTCATTCATTCAACTGTCAAGACTTGTATTATTTACCCACTGTCACTTTCATCTTTTATCCGCATTCCTGAGTATTTGTAAACAAACAAATATAAATCAAGATCATCATGACATACTAAGATAAGCAACACGCTATATTGGTGACCCCGAACGAAAACTGAACATCGCCACATTGGTCATCGCCACATTGGCGAACCCGAACGAAAACTGAACATCGCCACATTGGTCATCGCCACATTGGTGAACCCGAACGAAAAACGAACATCGCCACAACGCTACATTAGTGAACCCGCACGAAAAATGGACACATACTCCGACTATATCGAACATCGCTACATTGAGCCCGCACGAAAACTGAACCCGCACGAAAACTGAACCCGCACGAAAACCGAACCCGCACGAAAACTGAACCCGCACGAAAACTGAATACGTACCTCGACTATATCGAATATCGCCGACACGATAGCAATGTCAAAACAAGTGCAACTCGACACCGGCATCAGCAGCAACGCGATGAGCATCATGAGCAGTTCTGTCAACGAGATTTTCGAGTGCACCGCCGCCAACGCCAACCGCCTCGCCCACGACAACAAGATGAAAATCATCACCAGCAGAGAGATCCGGACCACCGTCAAGATTCTACTCCCCGGCGAAGTGGACAAGCACGCCGCCATCAAGGACACCAGAGCCGTCACTCAGATACAACACTACATCTGATGTGGACGAGCCCGACGCCAGCTCACGTGAGGTCAGTCCTGGCGATCAGCCACACGATTTACAGGATTGCGTCCCTCGACGAACTACTGACCGACAAGATGCTGGAGCAGACAAGGACCGCTACAACATCGATACAACCACGAACATCGATACAACCACGCTGCAGCCACGAGCACCGCAGACTACACCATCATCAAGCACCTGCAGATCAACCGTCCACATCGGACGCCATCTGCAACTTGATCTCCACCATCATCATCATCATCAAGCACCTGCAGATCAACCGTCCACATCGGACGCCATCTGCAACTTGATCTCCACCATCATCATCATCATCAAGCCACCGCAGATCAACCTTCCTCATCGGACGCCATCTGCAACTTGATCTACACCATCTCCACCATCATCAAACAATTGCAGATCCACCTTCCACCGCGGACGCCATCTGCAACTTGATCCACACAACCAATCATCGACGATCAACGCAACGACCAACCAAGCATCGACGACAATCCGAATTTAGCGAGAGACGACCAAACCTACCCCCCGTTTCCGCATCACCCATCTGACCGACAGATCTGGGAAAAAACGCCCCGCGCTGATGTTATCCACGTACCTACTTCGACACGGGAAACGGATAACCAGCCCGACGTCAGATGCACCGGAACCTAACGTTCACGCAAGGCACGCGCCCTCTGCGTTCACTAGGAAGGGAGCTATGTAGGATACCTACCTAAATAAATAAATAAATAAATAATGGTCAAGATGGATAAGTGAATTGTTAAACATAATTAAATTAAATTAATTATTGTTGAAATAATAAACATACAGGGTCAATGACCGATGAAGTATTCATAGATTGCTACACGTTAAGAACAACAACAATGTTTACTATTTTTGTAGTACCTGCGATTTGTCTAGCCATCTCCAAATACAAATAAATAAGCTACCGCCAATTCACGCGCCAGAGTGAGACGGAGCATGTAGCGCGAACTGGCTAACCCATTTGTATAAAATACCCGCGCGCCGAGAAATAAACATATTAGTATTGTCATTCATTCAACTGTCAAGACTTGTATTATTAACCCGCTGTCACTTTCATCTTTTATCCGCATTCCTGAGTATTTGTAAACAAACAAATATAAATCAAGATCATCATGACATACTAAGATAAGCAACACGCTATATGTGTATCAAAACAATGCCTGTGTGTGTATTGGTTTATTGTGTGTAAACTGTTGCACTTAAGTACACAGTCTTGATATATGAAACCCAAAGTAGATCAGTGTATCAAGACGATTTGCAGGTGATGTAGTATTTATAAGGCAGAGTTTTATATAGCGCTTTTTTAGTGTTGTTTTTTTTTCAGCGGTATAAGAATTTATGGTTCGCAGTATATATGCTTATAGTTACAGAAAAATATAAATTCAGATGTTAAACGATCTAAAATTGTATTTATTATTTATTTATTATTACACATGACAAGAAATATACACAATTTGAGAAAAAACAACAGGTAATTTGATTTGGACATATAATTTTAATAGATCTGGGTTTGTTGCCTTTCATTTGTCGTATCCCCAGTAAACTAGGCTTTTGCCTGTATCTCACTGAGGATATTTAGCATGAAAAAATAAATCGATACTTCTTTCCGATTTTTGATTACACAAAAAAACCCCGTTGCACGCTCCCATCAACCTGGCAAACAGTGACACTCAACTACAACTAAAACATCTTGCGAAATTCAACTCCTCACACATCATCACTCCAGAAAGACCAAAAATATTCATCCCACAATATACCGCACACAATCATAAGAATAAAAATTAAAACAAATTTAAAAAAAAAAAAAAATACACAGAAACACAAATACAAAAACAAGCAAATTTAAAACAACAAGAAGAAACCCACACTCACGAGCTCACATAAATCCTTTCCACTCATCATTCATCCTGAGAAAGCCCAAGTACTCAAAATCCTGTCGCAATAACAACCACGCTCCGATCGACTGTCTAAATGGTTTTCCTACCTTTACCTTTATTGAAGTCGGCACGCCATTGTATGTAATGGGAGCCAAATAAGCATATTGCCTTTGGGCAAAAGAGGTTTTAACTCTAGGGATGGTGAACATTTCATTAGTTGCCATGCGTGTCATGTGTGTCTGCTGAGTCTCCATCTTCCCTTCCTCTCGATGGTAGTGCCAGAAAATGGATTTGAGATGTAAATTGGCTATGTTCAGGACCTGATACTCTCTGAAAAGCTCCGCCGTGGGATACCGAGCAGGAAGAACTAGTCATTAATCGAATCTGAGGCGTCCGGTTGCTTATCGTAAATGCTAACCGTTCGACCACAGCTGCCTATTGCAAAGCACATTCCAAGCGTTGTCATGTTTTATCAATTCAGAACATATTAAATGAGAATTTGTGTGTATTGCTGAATGCAGAAGAGAAGATAGTCTAAGAAGAGACTGAGAATGAATCACAGAGTCTGATAAACAAATAGTATGAGAGATAGAAAGAGAAAGATCTGAAAATGAATGTTGCGAAATTCAAAATTGTGGTGATAGAAAAAGTTGAAAGCGAAAGTAAATGCGATATATGGGTGAGTAATGAAAGATTAGAGTGATTTGAAGGGTTCTGATAATTATATTAAAGAAAATGTAGCATGGTCTCTGTGATATTTCACAAATTTGCCCCAATACAACCTTGTAACGACGTTTAGTAATTTTAATTATTTTATCAACTTTAATATAAGCCTCGATTCTAATTAATAGCAAGTTATTTAGGTAAATACATTACATTAAATTAACAATAATGACAAATTAATAAATCTTGTTACAAATTAGCAAAAATATGTCAGTTTGTTAAAAAAAAAAAAAAAAAAATTAAATAATATTTGGCGATGTTCGTCAAAAGTCACTACGTTAGTCTGCATTGGCTAGGGATGGGGTATACGATAATTGGATTTTCGATTTTTTTATACGTAAAATGAAATGTTCGTGATTAGTATTGATTCATAGTGACTCTTGGCCTATTTAAAGATAAATACAAATCATTTAATACGTTAGAAAGTCAGTGTAATGAAAATTAGGAATTAAAACGTCAGTTTAGAGAAAAAACATTTTTCGATTTATAAAAAAAAACGATCCCTTTGAGACATGACATTTCAAACGTCACAGGGACCATGCAATATTTTCTTGAGTAAATGTACTATTTTCTCAGATGATGGAAGAGTTCGTAATAATAGAATAATAAATTCGTAATAAAAGAATCTACAATAGGGTTCGATCCCCGCTGGAACCCAGATTTTTTTTAAATATAATTCCAGTCTGGTTAACACTTAGGACCTATAAAAACATCTTTCTGGTTGATTGGAAGAGATTGCCACATGGCAATAAACTCGCCAGGTAAAAAAAAAAAAAAAAAAAAAAGAGTTACGAGGGATATTGAACTACGCGTAGCGATAGGACATCAAGTCAATGGGGTACTAAAACATTTCAATATACTTGATCCGGGTAGCATCATAATTTGCTAAGATATTAGTCTGCAATAGTATTTTAGTGTCAACTTTGATGTATGGGAGTGAAACGAGGATAAAAAAATCTGAAAGGAGCCTAATAAATATTTAAGAAATGTATGCATTGAAAATAATATATGGGGTGACAATGTATGACAGAATGCGGAATGAATTAATAAGGGATGAATGTGAACTAATGGCTGATTTGTGGAATAAAATGAAGATGATTTAGGCATTTAAAACGAATGCATGAAGAAAGACTAACAAAACAAAAATGAGTGAGAAAAAACAAGGAAAGCATGATTTGATCAAGTGAATGATATTTTGAAAGAAGGAAACACAGAAAGTCTGAGAAATTGTAAGAGTTTTATGAGAAGCTGAATGGATTTAGAAGAAGTGTAGCATGTGTGTCAAGATAGGAAAATCTGGCGCTTTTTCCTTTCTGTCTACCCTGAAATGGGAGACGGTACGTATGAAGGTAAAATGTGGGTTAAATCATTTTAGCGTAAATCCGTATTTTACCTTTTCTGAGATAACTGAACAAATCTTTCGCGAATTTGTTTGGAAGAAAGATAAACAATGACGTAATTTTATAATGAATTGACCATTTGATTGGCTTAATATATCTGTATATACTTTATATTGGTTGATTGGTAGAAATAATCTATAAACCCTCTAGATGTATGCATGTTTAACTATACATCGTCGTTTTTCTTCGAAAAGCATTTAAGTATATTTTTATTTAAAATGACTTTTTGATGCAATTTTACTTAAAATTAAAATATCTACACATGAAAAAAACATTTTCATCCAAAAGTTGTATGGTTTCGCTGTTATGAAAAGATAAAAAGTCATATAACTTGATTTCGCATTGCCTTCCGAAACTTAAATTGCATTTATTTCAAAACTCAATATTTTGACTTAAATGCTTTTCGCAGAACAACAACGATACGAGTATGTACAAGTTAATTGTATTATTTTGACGATATGTACAAAATAATAAGATTAAATCAAATTAAAAAAAATATCTATGTTTTTCAGAAATTTAATAATTAACTATCAATCAAAATTGAAAAACAACAACACCACGAGTTAATGGAAGCTTTGTCTAAAAATCCAATGGAAGAAAATTTAAAAACAACAACACCACAAGCTAATGGAAGCTTTTAAGAGCTTTTTCTATAAACCCAATGGAACAAAATTTAAAAACAACAACACCACGAGTTAATGGAAGCCTTTAAAAGCTTTTTCTAAAAAAAACAATGGAACAAAATTTTAAAACAACAACACCACGAGTTAATAGAAGCCTTTAAGAGCTTTTTTCTAAAAAATCAATCATTGAAAGCTTGAACGAGTTTTTCAATTTGTAACAAAAAAACTAAACGATATCAATAAATAAATTGATACATTTTTATTATTCATAATATTATAATGGTGAAGGAAATGTTTTTTTCTACAAAAAGCAGAACAAAAATAGGGGTCGCTTTATAATCAGGGTCGCCCTATAGTCAGCCCAATACGGTAAAACAGTAAATTGTAGGTATCAAAATTCATTTCTGTCGTAAATTAAATCAATACAAGCGATGATAGGTAATCCCTCGTGATCGAGTATGATTGTCAGCGATCTTGTGAATGGAAAACGCCTGTGTGTGTATTGATTTATTGTGTGTAAACTGTTGCACTTAAGTACACAGTCTTGATACATTTGAAATCATAGGTTCCGACAGTAAGGAGATCTGTGTATCAAGACAATGCCTGTGTTTGTATTGGTTTATTGTGTGTAAACTGTTGCACTAAAGTACACAGTCTTGACATATGAAATATGGAATCCAAATGGAACAAAAACCCAATGGGACAAAAAATAAATCATTGAAAGCTTGAATGAGTTCTTCAATTTGTAACAAAAAAAACTAAACGATATCAATAAATAAATTGATAAATTAATATCCCTGTTTCTGCAAAGTCAATAGTTACTTTGTTTTTCGTTATAAATTAACCATTTAAATCACTAATTATTGTATTATAACTTAAATAATATTGTATATAACTCATCCTCACCAATTTAAAATAATTGTTAATGAACCACAAAAAACTATCACTCTGAACCACTCGGATTAACTTTAAGAGCAACTTTGACCTCCAATTCGACTTCACTGCTGAAGATGGAAAGTGTCTATGTGGTCCATCCGAAGGAACGAACGAAAACGAGTTCTTTAATTTTTAATAAATTTTTAGACGTGCGCATTTTACTGCGTCGTCGATCTTTTGTCAGTGATTTGAGGGAATACCTTTTCCACTGTTGTGTCATATGTGTGTGCAGTGTTATTTATATATGTATACTTATATTAAGTATTTGTGTGATAATATCTGTTTTATTTTTAGGCTCGATGAGCCTTTTGATCTCTCTTGCCATTTTTAAATCAACCATAGTTGGGCATGGCGACTACACCCAAAGGGATACGACAGCTCATGTCGGCGGCCCTGGTGGCGCAGTTCAGGTTAGGCGTCCTCCCGCCCCTCCCGGGGGTCTCAGTGAAGCGACGATGGTGAAGACGGTGGAGATGAGGTGACGATGCTGGAGAAGATGGCGAAGAAGGCGCAAAGATGTGGTGTGGCTAAATGAGCTTTCTTTGCTCCTTATCATTTACTTCGCTACATGCTCTACCGTCTGAGGGACTGTAGGCTATAAGAGCGAATATGCAGAACTCTGCTAGACCTTTAAGGAGAATAAATACATATATTTATAAGATCAAGTGTAGGTGTAGAGTGTGGGGATGGGAAGGTGTCGGCTGCGGCCTGTGTGATTGGAGCTTCCCCGCATTCGCATATGTATTGAAGACATATTCGGTGAGAAAACCACAGAAAACTCATCGAGGGAAGTCGAGCTTCAGAGGACCTCTGGGCTCTTCCGTTATGCGATATTAACACATTCGGCTTGCTAGTGGAGTGTGAGTGTTGTAGTGTGTATAATGTAACTTGAAGTCCAAGGCGTTGGTTCGCCCCTCTTAATTTTCTCCTTCAGCCGCGTACCGCCATCCTCCACTGCAGCTTCCTTATATACCTCTCACCGCAGATCCTGAAGATGCCGAGTGAAGGTGGATTGCAAAATCAGAGCATTTTCATAAACGCCATTGAAATAACTTTATGGTGTAGGCCGTATTTGGATTAATCAGTTGTATTATGAAGCTAGCTACATACTTGTTATTTTGGTGAAGGTAATTTTTATTTTCTTAAAAAACACTGAAATATAGTAACGATGACGGTAAGTAATACACATCGGGCTTAATAAATAGACTGTCGTTTTGTAGAGCGTCGTCTCTGTCGCACAGACTGTTAACGCATCGTGCGACAGAGACGATGCTCTACAAAGCGACAGTCTCGTTCTTAAACCCGATGTGTATTACTTACTGCCGTGTATATTTCTTACGTCTTGTAACAATCCAATCAGACATTAAATATCGTCATAGACAAGTGAAAATTAACCGCGCTTCTTCCGTGGCATAGTACGTAAGACGCTAATTCTATTCCCGATGGTACAAAACAATTTATTCAAAAAGGACCCAAGACAGGTAAAATAATTCAACAGGTTACAGAATTCACACGCAACATGTGCGAGTATCGTTACCTCTTCACATGAGGTAGCATTACCAACACATGCAATAACGTGAGATTTGAACTGCAAGCTTCGAACCGACTCAAGTGATTTTAAACTCGTAAATTCAATCACTGAGATCGAAGTCAGCATTGTCTCTCGACCATGTTCTTCAAGAGTGTGGGCCGAAAAGTGTTTAGTATCCTTGCGGCCGTGCTCGCACTCCTAATGGCGGGTGTGTATCTTGGCTGGAAAAATGTGGTGGGAAGGGCTCAGACCTTTTAATGGATCACTCATACATGTGTTTCTTTCCTTTAAATTCAGAATGAGTGTGATTTACGGGAAATGTGTATGTTGTATTTGCGACCAAGGACCTAATATATAATATAATATTATTTTACTAACCGAATCGATTGTTTTGATTGAGTGCTTACTTTGCTTACAAAAATTTTACAACATAAGATGTTTGAGACGAAAAACACGTAAAGACGTAAAACAAATAATATTTCTGTTGTGATTTTGTACATACATTCATAAACTTGGCCGTCTTTCGAATGAAAAGTGAGAAATTTCCGTGTATTACTAAGAAATGTTCTTACATATTTAGCAAACTTGGACTTTTTATATAATATTTAACGCAAATGCGCTTCTATCATACATTTGTCTTGATTCATGGATAATTTTAGCATTTCCGTCCGAAAAATTGGATTTCGGTAGTTAAAATTCATTCAAACTGAAAAATCTTGACGCAACAAATTTAAATATCGCAAAATTCGAAGGCTGGGACCAAAAACACGTAAACACGTTGAACAAATAGTATTTCTATCGTGATTTTGTACATATTTTGTACATATTCGTAAACTTGGCCGTCAATGGACGTTTTTCGAGTGAAAAGTGTGAAATTTCCGTGTACGAGTATAACTAACATTTTTTAAATATTTTTTAATATTGAGCGGATTTGGACGTTTAATATAATAATTAACGCAAATGCGTTTCTATCATACACTTGTATGATAGAAACGCATTTGCGATAATTATTATATTATTCATTGACAACTCGAGCATTTTTAAACAAGAAATTAGTTTAAGGTAGTCAAAATTCATTAAAACTAAAAAATCTTGTACCAAAACATTGAAACATCGCAAAATTCGAGAGAAGGGATCAAAAACACGTTGAAGAAATAGTATTTGTGTCGTGGTTTTGAGCATACTCCTATATTCGTAAACTTGGCCGTCAATGGCCGTTTTTCGAGTGAAAAGTGTGAACTTTCCGTATATAAGTAAGAAATGTTCTTACATATTTAGCGAATTTGAACTTTTTATATAATAATTAACGCAAATGTGTTTCTGTCATACATTTGCCTTGATTCATGGATAAATCTAGCATTTTTGTACGCGAAAATTGGTATTTGGTAGTTAAAATATACAAACTGAAAAATCTTGACGCCAAATATTGAAATATAGTGAAATTCGTGGGTTGGGATCAAAAGCACGGAAACACGGTCAACAAATAGTATTTGTGTCGTGATTTTGTACATATATTCGTAAACTTGGCCGTCAATGGCCGTTTTTCGAGTGAAAAGGGTGTTCTTTCCGTGTATTAGTAAGAAATGTTCTTACATATTTAGCGAACTTGGACTTTATATGTAATAATTAACGCAAATGTGTTTCTGTCATACATTTGCCTTGATTCATATACAAATCTAGAATTTTTGTTCGACAAATTGGGTTTTGTAGTCAAAATCCATACAAACGGAAACATCCTCACACAAAATATTCAAATATCGCGAAATTCGAGGGTTGGGATCAAAAACACGGAGACACGAGTACAGGTTAACAAATATTATTTGTGTAGTGATTTCGTACAAAAACACGGAGACACGTTGAACGAATAGTATTTGTGTCGTGATTTTGTACATATATTCGCAAACTTGGCCGTCAATGGCCGTTTTTCGAGTGAAAAGGGTGTTCTTTCCGTGTATTAGTAAGAAATGTTCTTACATATTTAGCGAACTTGGACTTTATATGTAATAATTAACGCAAATGTGTTTCTGTCATACATTTGCCTTGATTCATATACAAATCTAGAATTTTTGTTCGACAAATTGGGTTTTGTAGTCAAAATCCATACAAACGGAAACATCCTCACACAAAATATTCAAATATCGCGAAATTCGAGGGTTGTGATAAAAAACACGGAGACACGAGTACACGTGAACAAATATTATTTGTGTAGTGATTTTGTACATATATTCGTAAACTTGGCCGTCAATGGCCGTTTTTCGAGTGAAATGGGTGTTCTTTCCGTGTATTAGTAAGAAATGTTCTTACATATTTAGCGAATTTGGACTTTTTGTATAATAATTAACGCAAATGTGTTTCTGTCATACATTTGCCTTGATTCATATACAAATCTAGCATTTTTGTTCGACAAATTGGGTTTTGTAGTCAAAATCCATACAAACTGAAACATCCTCACACAAAATATTGAAATATCGCGAAAATCGAGGGTTGGGATCAAAAACACGGAGACACGAGTACACGTGAACAAATATTATTTGTGTAGTGATTTTGTACATATATTCGTAAACTTGGCCGTCAATTGCCGTTTTTCGAGTGAAAAGGTTGTACTTTCCGCGTATTAGTAAGAAATGTTCTTTAATATTTAGCGAATTTTGGACTTTTTGTATAATAATTATCGCAAATGTGTTTCTGTCATACGTTTGCCTTGATTCATGAACAAAGCTAGCATTTTTGTGCGACAAATTGGTTTTTGTTGACAAAATTCATACAAACTGAAAAATCCTCACACAAAATATTGAAATATCGCGAAATTCGAGGGTTGGGATCAAAAACACGGAGACACGAGTACAGGTGAACAAATATTATTTGTGTATTTATTTCGTACAAAAACACGGAGACACGTTGAACAAATAGTATTTGTGTAGTGATTTTGTACATTTATTCGTAAACTTGGCCGTCAATGGCCGATTTTCGAGTGAAAGGGTGTTCTTTCCGTGTATTAGTAAGAAATGTTCTAACATATTTAGCGAATTTGGACTTTTTGTATAATAATTAACGCAAATGTGTTTCTACCATACGTTT